>JAGVVM010013366.1:0-12924 GCA_019149425.1 Psidium friedrichsthalianum
GGGCGAGTACAAAGATCACATCCAGAGGCACATACCTACTCCATAACTTTGATTTTCTTTGATTTTCCTATATAAACTCTATGGTCTCTCTCTCTCCTCCCCCATTTTTCATTCGGCCAAACCACCTTTCCTCCCCCATTCTTCTGTTCTTCGTTTTTCCTTTTCCTCCTTCTTCGTGCCGAAATCCGCCCAAACGCTGCCCTTCGTCGCGTCGGCCGCCGTCCACCGCCTCCATTCAACTTCGTCCTTGTGTAGGTAAATCTCCCATGGTCCCTCATCTTCCTTTCCCCTGGCTATGGAGCCGTTAGGACCCCGAACAGCCCCATTTCCTTTGTGTTCCATCGTCTTCGTCGCGCGTTGGAGCAACCGGCCACCACGGCCTAGTTCCACATGCTTCCCACGCCCTTAATGATCTAAGACTTCTAATTTAGGCGTGAATAACACGGCGAGACCGCTGGAACAGCAGCCCAAGCCGCCGTTGCATCTCCATTGGCCGTGAGCTCCATCCGGCCATTTCGGCCCGTGTCTTCGTCGTTCTTCCACACTTTCATATAGGTAAGCTTAAGACTCTAATCTTGGTCTAGGAATGTGTATGCATGGATGGTTTGCGATTGCAAGGTGGTTTATATGAGATTAGATTAAAGATGGAAGATTAAGGGTGGAAACTAAATGAAACTAAGTAGGTGATTAGTAAAGTGGGCGTTCATGGACTTAGGAATTCGGTTTGTCTTGGAAATATCCTTAAATGGGCTGAGAATGATGTTTTGGGCGTGCAAGATGATGGCCATAGATTATAGATGGGCTTGGGGGCTATTTTAGGTTAAAATAGTCAAGTTTGGCTTAATGGGCTTAGGTCCAAATTGGTGGCTTGTGTTAGGCGAAAATGAGATTAATTGGACTATGTTTGTGGGCATGGATGTAAAAGTTTAGGCCCAAGATCATACATGGGCTTGGGGAGCTAATTTGGGCTTAATTGAGTGGGTTTGGACTTAATCGGTTTACGTACTATTGGGCCTTAGGCCTTGGACGAGATTAAACTATTAATTGGGCCTTTCTAAAACATGTCACCAATAATTAAATATGGGCCTGAGGATGATAGTTGGGGCCAGATATTTAGTTTGGCTTAAATTAGGTTACTAAGCTTGATTTGGACTGTAGGGCCATGGGTCTTAATGTGGGCTTAGGATCCATGTAAGGTGACTCAATTTCATTCTAAATCAGTAATTATGGCCAGGATGGGCCGACGGTCGAAAGTGAGGACTAGGCTGGAATAGACTATTGGGCCTATCGGCTGGATACTTAAATTGGTTGATTCCCGAGATTAATAAGGTTATTACTAGGAACCTTATTGAACATATGTGGTGATTAGTGGACTTTCGATAATCCGGGATCCAACATGAATTAATACGGGGACCGTACTTAGACCTAGGTGATATGGATTTGCGTGTAGGGCACATAATTGACTTATGCTTGCGTATGGTCTATACTGATAGACGTGATGTGCACGAATGATTGATTATCATGTTATGCTGAGGTGTGTCTAGGTGAAATTTATTGCAAGCATTACATGTGTCACTAAGAGGGTGAAAAGTGTTGTTGGCCCTTATGCGTGTTTTCGCGGGAAATGGAGAGATAAGCAGGAGGTTGGCCCTGATGCGTGTTTAGCGGGGAAATTGAGAGATAAGCTGGAAGGTCGGCCCTGATACGTGTTTACGCGGGAAGTGGAGAGATAAGCGTGTCAACCTAAGGCGTACCACACGCGAGTTGGGACATGTGCCTGATGCGTATGAGACGCGGGCAGGATCCAATGGTATCGTAGGAAGTGGCTGATGGTGCATCTAGTATTGCGTACTGATTATTGATGATTGATTTCTGGTTGGCCGCTTATTATGTGCGATGTTTATATTTCATTGCATGAGTACTGTTGGTCTGAACCTGACCTATTGTCTATCATTAGTGAGAGGGGCCCTGGGTGAAGTGACCTAGACCCTACTATTGGTTAGGGCCAAACCCACTAGTATACTCTATCCTACGCTAGGATTAGTGGTGAGCTTACTGAGTCCTCGACTCACTGGCATAGTTGCCATATTTTCAAATCCCAAACCCCTGTGATGGCCGTACCCCCTTACTTTTGGACTGCCTGTACAGATAGAGCGGTGGTCACCCAACACGTGGATGAGAACGCTACCCTCTGGCAGTGGCGACTGACCACCATATGAGTGGATCAGGGTAGCCCTCTCTTTGTTCCCTATAGTTTGAAGCTTGAATGAGGGAGCGAGTTTGGTTTTGAGGGTCCCCTATGGACGTCCTATACCCGAGAGGATGACCTGGGCTCTTACGACCTGCTGCTTACGGTGGTGAGATAGTTGATCCAGACCCGATGGTGGAGCTGCCGTCCCCAGGTCGCATGGAGATTGACGGACACGAGGAGGGCGATGCCATGGATGCTGAGTCCGAGGAGGAGTATGACCCATGGCGAACTACGACCCCGAGAAGGAGCCGCATGAGTGATTTCACCAGATGCGAGGCTAGACTATGGTGTTAGGTTGAGCGTAGGACTTTTGGACCATAGTGTGTATTTTCTTTTTGGGTCTGTACCTAACCTTATGGTGTTATGTATATATTAATGTTTATTGGTGCTACCTCTTTATTTGCTACCCCATTATCGCATGCATGTGTACGGGATTGGAGATGCTTCCGCAGGCGTAAGTTGATCGACCGATGCCTCGTCTGGTCGCGATGGGCATCCTGGGCCGTCGTGTGTCGTGGACCAGGAGGGTGCGAGAGCGTTTCGGTATGAGCAGCGGATGTCGCAGGCCCGTCGGGTTCGGGGCGTGACATCATTTCACTCTACTCTCGCGCTCGCCTGGTCCTCGAGATGCGACGGCCTAGGAAATTTCTTCATCGTCGCGACCAAAACGACGCGTCGGTCAAACTAAAACCTGCGGAAGCAATTCTCCAATCTCGTACACACATGCATGCGATAATGGGGTACAAATCAAAGAGGTAGACACAATATATTAATATAATACATATCACCATAAGCATTAGGTACAGACCCCCAAAAGAGAAAATACACAGTACGGTCCAAAAGTCCTACGCTCAAAAACCTAGGATCAGCATCAAGTGAGGTCACTCCTGCCAACTAGGTCGTAGTCTGCCCAGGGTCATCCTTCTCCTCTAGCTCGGTGTCCATGGCGTCTCTCTCCTCGAGCCCATCAATCTCCAGCGACCTAGGGATAACAGCTCCACCATCGGGTCTGGATCGAGTACCTCACCACTGTAAGCAACAGGTCGTAAGAGCTCAGGGTCGTCCTCCTCGTGTATAGGGCATCTCGTAGGGGACCCTCAAAACCGAACTCGCCCTCTCTCATCCAGGCTTCAAACCTATAGGGAACGAAAAGAGGGCTACCCTGATCCACCCATATGGTGGTTAGTCGCCGCTGCCAGAGGGTAGCGTCCTCATCCACGTGCTAGGTGACCTCCGTCTCTATCTGCACGGGCAGTCCAAAAAGCACAGGGGGTGCGACCATCACAAGGGTCGGGGATCTGAAAAGATGGCAACCACCGCCAGTGAGTCGAGGACTCAGTAAGCTCACCACTAATCCTAGTGTAGGATAGAGTATACTAGTAGGTTTGGCCCTAACCAGTAGTCTAGGGTTCTTGGTCACCTCACCCGGGGTCACTCTCACGAAGGATAGACAACAGTTCTAGAAGTCGAGGTTCAGTCTATCAGTGACCATGCAATAAAGAGATTAAACATCACACACGCATGAGGTGGACAATCAACAACCAGTGCCAATGATCGGAATACAATGCCAGATGCACAATCAGCCACCTCATGCGATCCAAAAGGATCCTGCCCGCGTCTCATACGCATCAGGCTCGTGTCTCAACCCGCGTGTGGTAGCCTCAAGTCGATACGCTTATCTCTCCACTTCCTCGCGTAAATACGCATCAGGGCCAACCACCCTAACTATGGCTCCACTTCCCTCGTAAACACGCATCAGGGCCACCACCCCTTGTTACTCCTCTTAGTGACACATGTCATGCTTGCAATGTAATTTCACCCAGACACGCCTTAAATACAATAGATCACAACACAAGCGTTCTCAAGGAATCAACGAGTACAACATCATAGCCTGATAATCATCATTGGAGCACATCACGTCTAACAGTATAGACCATACGCAAGCATAAGCCAATTATGTACCGTACTCGCAAATTCCAGGTCGTTTGGGTCTAAGCACGGTACCCCGTATATTCGTATTGGACCCGGGTTTTATCAAAGGCCCATTACTCTCCACGTACGTTACATGAGTTCCCTATGGTAACCTTATTATCTGGGAAATCCTTTAATTTTAAGAGTCCAGCTCGATTAGGCCCATAGCCTGGTCTAAGTCTAATCCTTGCTCTCAACCTCCGGCCCAATTCTTGGCCCACAATTACTTCATTAGAATGTATTTGGTTACATTAAATAATTCCAGGCCCATAGTCTTTATACTCAAATGAAGCTTATTAACTCGGTTCGAGCCCAATGAAATATATGGCCCAATCATCATTCTAAGCCCATATCTGATTAATTGTGATTTAATTTAGGAGCCCATTAATTATGGTGAATTTCGTCCGTGGCCCAAGCCCAAAAGCTACCAAAGCCCAGTTTAGTCCAAATTCTCTCGTTAGGCCAATTTGACTCCCTAAACCCAAGTATGATACTAGCCTTAAATTTTTGTATCTAAGCCCACAATTGCCAGCCCACAATAAACCCTCATTTTCGTCCACCAAGAAGCCCACTAGAATAACTAGGCCCATAAGCCCATATTTGATTTATTTAGCCCAAAATCGGTCCCTAAGCCCATGTACATCCTATGGCCCATCATTCCACACGCCTAACCCATCCTCACAGCCCATATTTGCGATTCCAAGGCCCAAATCAAGTGTCCAAGGCCATGCGTTTAACCCTATTCATTAATCACCCGACTTAGGATAAAATCCATTCGACCCTTTTTTTGGGTAAGGTAAAGAAATTATATATTCCAAACCAAAATACAACCAAAGCCAAGGACAAAACTCGTACCCAATGCCCAAAGCACAAGTGGGTGTTGCAAAGGTGCATCCATTCGACCCTTTTATCATCCATTATCATTCTAATCCACATAGACCACCATGTAAATCATGTAAACCAACCATGCCATACACCATCTACAGCCAAGATTAGAAGTGTAGCTTACCACAAGAGGGCTGAGATCGACGGAGACAGTGGCGCGGGGCATGGACGACGGACCGAGAAGCGCCCACGAGCCAGGAAGAGAGCGGCGGCCTCTTGGGCGGCTTTGTTCGACGTCATTCGACGGACTCCAAGGACCTCAGAGGAGTGTCTCTAAGTGTTAGAAAGGATCCGGGAACCAAGGACACGAGTCATGGTGGGCCAAACCTCAAAACGACGTTCTACGACGAACGGAACAAAAAGGGAATGGGGGCCGTTCGGGTCACCAAATGGATGCAGTCAAAGCCATGATATTCAAGGCCCCCCCTCTGTGAGAGAGGTGTTAGAAGACCTTACCAAGGTTTGTGGAGAAGTGGGTGGCCGCGGTGGCTGGACGGCGGCGGACGTGGCGTTGAAGGCGAGGTGGGCTGGACGAAACCGAGAGGAGAGAGAGAGAAGTCACGGCTTGGTCGGCTTTATGGGGCATCTAAGGCCATGGAACAGCACGGGAAGGGACGTGAGTGACTCACCTAGACGATGAAGGTTTGAAAGATTGAATGGCGAACGGCGACGACGCGAGGCGGGTGGCGAGGCAGGTTCGTGGCGGCTCCCGGCGGACGGGATGGAACCGAGGGAGGGTGGAGAGATAAGAGCACGAGAGATGGGGAGGGATGAAGCACTGGTGGCCGGCCGAAAATGGAGTGGAGGAGAGAGAGAGGGAAGTGGATTATAATGAAGGAATTTCCAAAATGACAATAATGTTGGGTTAGTAATGGTAGGAGGACTGATGAACTTGAGTTGACTGATGTGATGGATTGACTTGCCTTGGGAATTGTGCCATTTGATGATTGATTGATTGATGGGACGTTGATTGATGTGACACTTGATTTGACTTGCCTCGATTTGCGTGCCAAATGCACCGATCGAGCCCCGAGCGCAACGAACTTCAAACTGGAATTGGTCTCGTTTCTATCGTGTTCGTTCTCAAATAATTCTATTTGATGTAATTCTAAGGGCTGAGCATTTACCGGGGGCATTTCGGTAATTTTTATTCACGTCTTACTTCACGGCGTACACCGGCTGTCTGCCCTTCAGGCAACGTTTCTGCAACAGAATCCATTTCTCCATTGTGACTATCTTAACAGTTCGTTGTCCAATATCGAAATTCTTTCGTGGTCAAATCACTAAATACCGACTCTGTCGAGTTTTCAGACCAACAGGCGGCTGTTTGGGAAAATTTTCCAGGTAGCCTCTCCCCTTCGGTTAGTCGTCCCAGGGTAGCTAATCCTGAGTGAGCATCGATCAGAGCGTACTGATGAAGTATATCCATTCATTTAGAAATCCGACAATTGGGTCGAATTTCAGACTGTCACATGGAGACTTTAAATTGGCTTGAGAGTGTCACATATGAGCTGTAAATGATGATATGGGCATGAGGAAGAAGGGCCTAAGTTAGTAGATGGTCTTGGGATCATTTTCGGCCAAAACAAGCAAGTTAGATTTAACGGGCTTAGGTCATTCGTTGTGGGCTTGGACTTGGACGTGAATCATAGGCCAATGGGCTGTTTTGGGATAAAATTTAAGTGAGAACCTAGAGGCCCAAACGTGGGAATGGCCGTAGAATGATATGGGCCTAAATGGGCTTAATGAACCTAAATGGTAACGTCTTCATAATTAGGCTTAGGCATAGCCCATAGGGCCTAATGGGCTAGCTTAGGACTTGATTCTAATAAGCAAATGAGGGCCTAAATGGGGTGTTGGGCCGAAAAATTTGGTTGGGCCCACATTGGGCTAATGGGCTTAAGATGGGCCATGTGAGTCATTGGGCTTGGGCGTGGGCCCTAAGCCCATTGGGATGAGTTGAATGAGTCTAGTTATGGATAGGATGAACCCAAGTATGACATATGGGCCCCAAATCTGATTGAACACTAAGCAGGCCAGTGGGCCTAATTGGGCTCGAGGCCCAAATTGAATGGAATCTGGAAATGGGCTTACATGGGAAAACTTAAGGGGCTCAATTGAGATGAGCTAGACTAAAATGCTATGGGCCTGAGGTATGTCGAGAGGCCACGAGCCAGGCTGGGCTCAAGTGAGATGGGCTCCACTAGATGGGCCAGAGGATTGGGGTGGAAACTTATACCGATACGAGTACGAATGGAATGTGAGTACAATAAAGGTACCGTATGTGTGCGGATCGAAATGATATGTCTAATTGTGCCATGTCTTGCCATATACTTGGGTTTGCTTACTGATTGAAATGCATGAGTTGCACCCTGTGGCATGTGTATTGTGCCTAGGCCTTAACGAACATGAGCGTGGCATATTTTTAAGCGGCGAGATAAGGGTGAGGATGGCCCTGAGGCGTATTTAGACGGGGAAGTTAGAGGTGTCGCAACCCTCCCGAGAAGGGATGAGGGCTAATGGATTGCTAGGCCCATTTTTTAGAAGTCTGGCTTCGCGCGGGTCCTCCCAGGCCCATACCAAATCGTGTCAGGGAATTTTAAATCGATGTCGACCTTAGTGTGGTCGGGTGACATGTGATCAGTGTACATGCCATAGGAGTCGCCACCAATCATTTATTGGAGGGTATGATCGGAAACCCTATCGAGCGATTGGGAGAAATCGTTCGATTCTGCGAAAACCAGAGATTCTGGATTCGGGGACTTAGTTATGCCGATATTTCTATCGACGCCCTTTCGGTACCTATGTTGAGTGATTTTCCTATTCTAAGGAGTTCATGCAGGCGAGATTGGGTAAGGTAGGCTCTGGAAGTTTAAAGGGTTCATGTAAATGGGAGTATCTATCATATCAATCACAATCATAGAAATAAATACGCAATCAGGGAATCAATTCAGAGAGAAATCACGTCAAAAGCGGTCAAAACAAACAAAGGGGAGTCCTAGAAGTCAAGGAAACACACCAATTGGGTTCGAGGGTGATTCGGGATGATTTGGAATGATTTGGGTCAGATTGACCAGAGGGAAAAAATGGTCATTTTGGAAGGCTCGGGAAGAAAAATCATCACAAATAGGATTGACTAGTTGAAATAGCCCATTTCCTAATTTTGAGATTTTCGAGAATTTTTTGGAATTTTTTCGAGACGATTTGCCCATGATGGGCAAAATCGTCATTTTGAAAAGGTTGGAAAGGGAAATAATCAAAATAGGATTGGCTAATTGAAATAGCCCATTTCCTAATTTTTGAGATTTTTTGAGAATTTTTGAAATTTTTTTTTTCAATATGATTTGCCCATGAGGGGCAAAATTGTCATTTTGAAAAGATTGGAAAGGAAAATCGTCAAAAATAGGATTGGCTAGTTGAAATGGCCCATTTCCGAATTTTCAAGACTTTTGAGAATTTTTTTGAAATTTTTTTAGAGACGATTTGCCCATGAGGGGCAAAATCGTCATTTTGAAAAGATTGAAAAGGGAAATCATCAAAAATAAGATTGGCTAGTTGAAATAGCCCATTTCCTAATTTTTGAGATTTTTGAGAAGTTTTTGGAATTTTTTCGAGACGATTTGCCCATGAGGGGCAAAATCGTCATTTTGAAAGATTGGAAAGGAAAATAATCAAAAATAGGATTGGCTAGTTGAAATAGCTCATTTCCTAATTCTTTTAGATTTTTGGGAATTTTTTGGATTTTTTAGAAAAATTTTTTTTAATTAATTTTAATTTTTTTAAAAAAAGGATTTTTTTAGGAATTTCCATTTTTTGGGAATTTAAAAATCAATTTTTGATTTTTTTTTATATTTCGATTTTTTTTTTCGGACCGGACCGATTGACCCGGCCCATACTGTATGGGTCCCGAGTCGGTTTAAAATGACGTAGTTTTGGGTTTTGATTTGAACTTTTATTTTTTCTTATTATCGACAAAATAGCCCATTGGGGAGTTTTCTCGCACTAATTCCCGACTCTTCGGGAACACTCAACGGGAAATCCATACATCGATACAAACTACAACATACCAGGAACGACGCGGATCAGAGATATGTGAGTAAAACGCACCAAAGCATGACCGAAAACCCACGAAAAAATCGATGTTGGTTGCCTCACCAGACTTAGTTTTTTTTTTTTGTCAAAGAGGCTGCTCGTGGAGGCATTTTAACACGTTATTTTCGAGCATCTCGGACACACCCAGCAGCAGAAACACGCATTGACGCAAACTACAACATGCGAGGAATAGTATAAAGTAATAAAATGACAAAACGTGCATGGGAGAATCAAGGGAAGATCGCCCGAATGTGTGAACCCGAGCAGCTCAGGGGACCTGGGTTTGAACCCAAACGCATAGACAGGCTATGCGCCTGTTTTCAAGCTCGAAAATCTCCCATCTCGCGCACCCTTTCGGAAAAAGAGTTCAGTGTTAGATGAACTACGTAACACAAGGTTTTCAAAATGCCAAACTTCCCAGCAAGAGATCAAATGCACGCATCGCAAACATGCCGGGAAGAAGCCTTCACGCACCGCTCAAACACTTAGCCAAAAATGACCGGGGTTCTCTCTAGCTTCTGAGCTCACTGAGGCATCTTTGAAGCCCCGTATCTCGGTCCGCAAACAAAATCAAGAGGAGCCATTCATACCGTGCGAAAGAGGGTGGAATGAGGTTTTAAGAAAACTTCATGGCTTGGAAAATGGTCGCACGACCGTGCTAAAAACAGGCCACGAACAGGCCCCTTCGCACTGCCCCAACACTTAGAAAAAAAAACAGCATCTGCCCCTAGCTTCTCAGCTCACTGAGGCGTTTTCTTGGACTCATAACTCGACCCTCATTTATGGAAAATGGCGAAGAAACACACCAACACGAAAAGCCATATGTTGGGAACAAAATGAAACAAAAATGACCCAAAACGTACGTAGGATGAGAGAGAAAATCACCCCGAAAGTCGGGGGTTTGAACTGCTTGAAACTCAATCAGGGCACAAACCAAGCCAATGTAGGGTATTCCCGACCTCGTAACTATCCTCAAAGATTGAACCGAGGGCAACCGAGGATATATACGTGTTCTACTATGTACCAGAAACACAATCAATCAGGAATCTCCCAAAAATACTCATGGTAAGATAATGAAAAATGAGCACGAAGCAAGCAAGTTGGACCGAGTTCAACACTTAGGCAAAATTTCCAGATTGAATTTCCAGATTCTGATCAGACTAATGAGGCAACTTTGGAAGAGCATATCTCACACCTCGGCCGTAACCAGGGGCAGCACAGCATATCAAAACGAAGATCTACACATGTAGAATGCATTTGAGCAAAGAAACGACCAAATATCACATGAAATCACCACGAAAAACAGGTTCAAAGTCGGGGGTTTGAACCACCCGAAGCATTTCATCGAACACGTTACGCGCATTGTTAGAAAACATGTATCCGGGGCGTTACACGTGAAGCCGAAGCACGAAATACTACAAAGGAGATGTAATAAGCATGTAGGCATGTATAAGCATGGTTGGTTTGGTCCCATTTGACCCAGAATCAAATAACCCAAATCGGGCAAAAAGGCTCAAACCAGAGAAAAACAATCGCGGAGGGGTATTTGCGTTACCTTTTCCGGCGACTAGGTGGCGGATGGACGTCGGTGATGGCTCGGTAGGTAGGTGGTGTGTAGGTGTATCTTGGTTGGGTGGTGGTCTCTCAGGGAGCCTCTCGGTGTGCTCTGAAATCACTCGCGAAGACCCCCTGTTGGTCAGCCCAAAACAGCTCAAAAACCAGCCATGGGACCTCCCTCTCTCTCAGTTTTTTCTCCAAAAAATCGTGGAACCCCGAGCCTTGGACGTCGTCCCTTTCTTATAGAGCTCATGGCGCACTCGTACGCATGCTCTCCTCTTCGTACGTGCTCGGCCAGCTCATACATTCTTCCCCAATGGGATTTTTCGTCGACCTCCCCCGTACGCGAGCTGTCCGCGCCTTTTTCGTACCCATTCGGCACGCGCAACACGCCAAATTTGAAGGGGGAAGGTTCTCGAATCATTTCGGGGGGAAGACGTGGCATGTGTTGCTCAAAACGGTCGCGGATTTGGTCTATTTTCGTCGGGTCTTCGTCGGAGTTGCAGCAGCAGCGAAAATGGGGCTGGGGAAGATGTCTCCGGCGGTGGCGAGGCGTGAAAATGGGCTTAAAGTGACCGGAGGAGGGCGCTCTTCAAAACCACGGCCGTCGTCACTAATCAGGCCCAATTGGTCGCTCAATTTGGTCGATTTTCGCCAAAGGGTCTGCTACGCGTGAACAGTGCCACGCATGGGGAAGACGATGAACAGTACCGGTCAAACGGGTCAAACCCGCCCGACCCGATTGACCGAAAATCATCAAATTGGCCCCATAAATTACTTTTTTTCGAAAAATTGAGGTATTTTGGGATAAAAATGTTTAATTTAGTGCAAAAACCCCAAATTTCAAATTTGACCCGAAATTGGATTTTCAATAAATCAAGGCCTAAATGATTGAATCAAGCCAAACCCCCTCCATTAATGGATTTAGAATATCGAAAAGTATAGGGTGATGGATTTTTATTTTCATGGGTGCCCCTAGAAAAATTTAATTTCATTTTTGGTGATTTAGGGGCCAAATTAAAAATAAAAATTCCAATTGAGCCCTTTTGTCAAATTGAGAAATTTCGGGCAGCATTGGACCGAGATAAAAATTTTGGATATTAGAAGGGGATGCCACAACTCATAAAAAGTGAAAAATTAAAATAAAAAGACTCAAATTGCATTTTTTAAGCCCGATTTGGAGTTACGTTTGTGAAGGAACACATAATTCCAAATTGGATTTTTTAGATTTAATTGGGCCAGCATGAAAAGGGATTTAAAATAAAAATATTTGATATTTTTCCCTATTTTTAGGCCACGAAATATATATTTTTTGTGATTTTTTGGTTATTTTCCTAAAATATTAAAAATAAAAAAATGCGAAAAATACCAAAAATATTTTTTGTTCAAAATTGGTTCCTTAGGCTTGGCCAAGGCTTCCAAAGTTGATTTTTCAATTTATAAATTTTTATGGATTTTTAATTAATTTTCTAAAAACATGATTAAAATTCATGTGTCAACAGCTGCCCTTCTTTGAAAGGGAGCTCGGCAGAGGTTCTTTCAAAGATAAGATGACACCTGACTCTTAATCGACTCAACTGGAGGAAACAAAATGAGTCATGACGTCTGACCTTTAATATCTCCTCGTGTAAAGCTCGAGTCCAAGCAGGTTCGATGGGGCTTTTATGATATGCAAGAGATTGGGGGGCTTTACCTGACACTTACCTGCCTGTTGAGCGGTTGTTGCTTGGTATGAATGCTCTTCGAAAAGATACCTCAGGATTCATTTGTAAACATACCTTAGGAAGGTTAAGCTCAAACCCGTATGGTAGGTCAACCCATAATGAATTTCCTATGGAAAGGATTTCGGAGGCGACTTATCCTACTCAAAGGATTCGCCTGATTTTGACTCGTAAGGTAGGTCAGCCCATAAGTAAGTTCCTAATTAAAGGATTTCGAGGACGATCTATCCTACTTAAAGGATTCGCCTGATTTTGACCCGTATGGTAGGTCAGCCCATAATAAAGCTCCTAATTAAAGGATTTCGAAGACGATCTATCCTAGTTAAAGGATTCGTCTAGTTGTTACCTAGACGAGGTATCCAACTTAAAGGATTCGCCTAAGTGGTGCCTGCAACTCAGGGCTTAAAGATGGATCATTCCCTATAAAAATCACAATGATTACCAAAT
>JAGVVM010013370.1:0-10179 GCA_019149425.1 Psidium friedrichsthalianum
TTCAACGACCCTCTTGAAATTATGACTCTGTAATACGAGCGGTCTGGGATTCGAGATCCGCAAGCTTAAAGAATAGGCAAGCGCATTTCTCCTTTTGCCTAACTGCATTACCTCATGATGTTCGAAGGTGAATTTCAGATTCTCGATCAAGTCTCTCTCGAGAGCTATATCTGCCGTTAGGTCTTCGATCCTCTCTTCCAGCACTCACATTTGAACTTCATTACAATATCACTCGAGTCATGCTCAAAGTAAGTCTGGTGCAAAGCTAAGGCTCCACCAACTTTTCCTCTCGTGAACCAACAGCGAAGCCCATTCATTAGCAGACTTGACACTGTTCTTGTACGGACAATCGCGAGTTCAACAGACTCTAGGCATTTAGACCAATCATGGTAACGAGCTTTCCACGATGCGAGTTAGGGTGACTGTTTCATGGTATTCCGGCAAGCTCTAGAAAATTGATGAACAGAGTTGGGAACTGCCTTGTATTCCCCTCTCAAGTTGGTGCCTTCGATCGAACATCCATTTATCTCCTTGAAACATACGTAAATTAATTGTCATTAATTCATGCATATTCATGCAAAAAAAATCAGAAAAATCTCAAAAACTATGAAACAGGCCATTCGACTGCGCCAATCCTATTTTTATGATTTCTCTTCCTAATCTTTTCAAAATGATGATTTTGTCCTTTAGGCGATTGTCTTGAAAAATTTTAGAAAATTCAGGAAAAATCCCAAAAACTAGGAAACAGGCCATTTCGACTAGCTGTCTATTTTGATGCGTTCCCTTCTGATCTTTTCAAAATGACGGATTTTGCCCATTATAGGCGAATTGTCTTGAAAATTTTAGAAAATTCAGAAAAATCTTAAAAACTAGAAACGCGGCTATTTCGACTGGTTAATCCTATTTTTGATGATTTCCTTCCTATCTTTTCAAAAAATGATGATTTTGCCCCTTACTAGGCAAATTGTCTTGAAAAATTCAAAAAATTCAGAAAAATCACAAAAACTATGAAACATGCCATTCGACTGGCCAATCCTATTTTGATGATTTCCCTTCCTGATCTTCTCCAAATGATGATTTTTCCCCTTATGGGCAAATTGTCTTGAAAAATTTTAAAAAATTTAGAAAAATCTCAAAAACTAGAAAACGAGCCATTTCAATTGATCAATCTTATTTTTGACGATTTATTCACATGTCGTGTATGCATGATTAGCGTACACATGTTACATACACATGTCTATGTACGCATGTCGCGTGCACGTCTATGTACGCATGTTGCATTCGCATGTCTATGTACGTATGTCATATTCACATGTCGTATTCGTATGCCTTCGTATCTGCCTGTTTGTATCGTATACCTACATACGCATGTCCACGTATGTATGTCGCTTCTGCACGTCCGTATTTATATGTCGCAATCCGCATGTCTACGTATTCATGTGCTGTATTTGTATATCCACATTCATATGCTGTATTTGCGTGTCCACATTCGCATGTAATGTACGTTCACGATTGTATGTCACATTTGTATATCCATGCTCGCATATTAATGATTGCATATCCATGTTCGCATGTATTTGTTCGTGTGTTTATATTTACGTATTCACGTTTTGCTCGTCCATACACCAATTACCATCCATGCATCCCATCTAAAAAGTGAAAATACAAAAAGAGAACACTTCACTAGAGCCTTAGGAGTAAATCAAGCTTGAGTTGCGAAAATTAGGATATCCATGGAATTAAGGTACCCAAAGGATATTAGTTTGAATTAACTAGTGTAAACCAAGTCCCGAACTCATAATCTCTGGTTCGTAAAAGTAATTTAGTTCTCCCGCTAAATTTACTTAAGTTTCTAATTGATCTACCAAAAAATGATTAGTGGCGACTCCGAATTCTAAAATCATTTGAACAAAAATCAAAGTTGCGATTCGGTAGGGCTTAAGAGAGTCCGTATTATGTTAATTAATCTAATTAACCTAATAATTCGTTCACCTGGAAATTTTTCATTATAAAAAATTTTCGGATCACGACATGTTCATCCCATTCTATCATATTTTTGCCAACATGAGGAATAAAGTTCTATAATTCATGATTTATATTACATGCTTGAACTTATTATGGTTCATGCTTGTACGTGATTATGTATTTAAATATTTCATTGTATATAAGTGTACATGACCGCGTGTTTGAACTTTTTATACTTTATAGTTGTACATAATGTTGACGCCTAAATTTTGATTTTTTCCTACACAAAATTGAGAATTAATTCTCACCAAAAATATTTCTCCATGGTTTGCATATTTATTTTTCTACATTGCATTTTTGCGTGGACGGTGGGGAATTGAGCTTAATACGACGAGCAGCGAGCCAAAGCTCACAAAACAGAATTTTTTTGAGGCCACTCAATTCATAATACACAGCCATGATCGAATAACACAGAGGGAGGCGAGAGTTCCTAAGGAGAAGGTGTTCACGAGAAGCATGTTCATGGTCTGCACACTGAGAGAACACGCCACAACAGAAGAAAAGTCAACAGAAGAAGAAGAAGAAGATAAGGGATGTGGCTACACTTCAACATTCCAGCAAGCACCGAAGTCCTTCAAGCGTTCCGTAAGCTCCAACAATTCTCAGATTTGACCGAGCATCCCTGGCCACACGATACCAAGGCTCGTGATAAAGCTAGCCACGATCCCAACGATGCACTGGCCCCGTCGATGACAAATTGTTGATTCACTCTCGAAGACACCCACTAGTCCCCTCATGTTGTTAGTCTAGCAAGTCCAGTGTCACAGAAGCTCGAGGTATTCCTCATGATCAAAAGGGTGTCTTCTTCTCTTATTTTCTTCCTCTACTAGTGTATTTTCACGATCATCTGTGTCTCATTATTAACTAGAATTTGTCTTCTTCCCTTGTGTATTGATAGTGCAAGAATGAGAAAGAAAAGAAGCCAGAAACATGGGAAGAAAAATCCAATCAGTGGAGCAGCTGAGAAACAAAAGCCGATTGTGGTTTTTACAAAGCTGATCATCACAGTAAACCCGTCAAGACCAGCCTTTCAGATCAGTCCAACAACTCCCTTATCGAAGCCAACGAGTGCATTGCAGTTATGCCATCGACCACATATCACTTTTGTCTCATCACCAACAACATTATGATGCTTTTCTTTTGAGGCAAGTGGAAAGCAGAAAGGTAGAGAAAATGATGGTCTCATTTGTGGGGGAGCAGCAAGAAGGATGGGTGGGGTTCCCATCCCATCTAAAAAAAAAAAAAGGCTGAAGTGAGGCGATGCATGGGTAGAAATAAAAATGGTGAGGACTTCTGCACAGAGAGAGGACGGCAGAGAGAAGTTGAAAGAAGAGGGGAGGCCGAAATAGAGAGAGGAACTTCTCTCTCCTTGGTGATCTTCCTCATACATCCAAGAGGTCACAAAAGGATTAATGCCGACACTGATCCGATATTCACACAAGGAGCAAAAGTTGACTTGAACAAAGAGAAAGTCTGGATGTATCAGTGCTCTTGCAATTTGTTTCTGCACATCACCGAATATCCAGTGGCCTCGCTCGTCCATGGTTTCTCGTCGACCATAGAAACGCCACTCAACTCATACACACGGCCAGAGAGAGGATCGTGAGCTTGGGGGCAGAATTTTAAGGGCCATTCATACCATACTCCCTGTACACATAGGAGAGCACAAGGAAGGCGATAGGAAGGGAAGTTTTCTTTTTTCTTCTTTCTTCTATTTTGAATATTTGCTGCGCAAACCTTCCAGAAAATATTTTCCTTTGGTCTTTATTTGCAATGTCCAGGAGGCAAAGACGTCTACAAGGGAGTCCTCAAAAATATAGATGCCTTCTTGGTCCTCCTTCCACATACTGCACAAGGATCTCATCTTAGAGAGAATTCGCATTGACTATTACATGGGAGACTTCATAGAAGGCACAACCATACGTATACAAAAGGGCTTGACTGCAACCTTCTGCTGCTGCCGATCCCCCACGTCGTGTCCGCATACCAACCGTCGCGCCAAGCACAAGTCTGACGCTATGAGATGCCATTGTTGCTGCTGATCCAACACCATCG
Source organism: Psidium friedrichsthalianum (assembly GCA_019149425.1). Classification (NCBI taxonomy): domain Eukaryota; kingdom Viridiplantae; phylum Streptophyta; class Magnoliopsida; order Myrtales; family Myrtaceae; genus Psidium; species Psidium friedrichsthalianum. Next base: position 4,081 of record JAGVVM010013370.1, read on the forward strand.
ATCCGAAGCTGTCATCTGTCGTCCCCCAATGGGGCATGCCTACCTTGACAAGTCTAGACGAACCTCGATGAACCAGCCACTGCGGCCGTCTCCCATGACGCTAACGAGTGAACCATAGCAACTTCATTGGCGGTTCAGTCCACTTTCGCTCCTCCAGTATAGTTTTTTTTTTTAACCTTCACCAAATCATTGGCGCATCTCTGGACATGGACTTCGGAAGGGAAGAACACGTTGAAAGCGGAGGTTGATTCTTCATGAGAATATATTTTTGTTATTCCACTAATTTAATCTCACCCCAAGATTCATGCATGGGTCATCCATGCACAAATGTTCTTTGATGATACGCCCAATGCCATTAGCCACCCCTTCATATTTTCGAAAATTTAAATAAGATGGTCCACCATTGTTTATATTTGGTCATGTTTGTTTAGTCGTTATTTGATCATATAGTTTGCACGTTAATAAACAAACATGCCCATAGTATATGCTCCCTTGTGCCTTGTCCCTTCGAAAAATAAATTGCATGCCTTAGCCACGATTTTGGAATGGGACGGCAATTTAATATAGAATTTCACGTTTTGCCCTTTGGTAACAAGGGATGATATTATTCTATACACTTATTCGCTTACTAGCTCGAATCTCCGAGAACGTAGCGGATAAAATTCTGCTCTAGCTCAGATCTTTTGGAATGAGTGAATTTATCGAAAAGTCGAAATTAAAAAGGTATATTATGGGCATTTTTATTTATTTATTTTTATACTTTTCTTTAATTTAATTCATGTAAATTTCCATGGTTAAACATGTCAAGAACCTCATTTTATGTTATAAGTAACATCTAATATAAGTTAAGACTTTGGGAAATCATTTTCTTGATTAAAATTGGATGTTATCACATTTTAGAGCATGTTTTCACCATAACCATTCTTAAATCCGAAAATAAAAAGTCATTTGCATATCATGTAGTTTAGATCATACTTTGCCAAGTCATTAACCATGCATATTGCCATGTCATATTGTTTAGTCGCATTGCATCCCTTTTTAAAAAAAAAATCCCAAAATAGCCTTTTCATTCACATCATCAATCAAGTGGATTTTTTTCATGAAATATGGTACCGAAAGAGTATTGATTTTTTCCAAATTAATGTAATCAAGTCTCCGGACTCGTTTTCTCTAGTTCGCAAAAATAAATTAATTCTCCCGTTAATTTATTTAGATTTCTAATCGACCTACCAAGAAACGATTAGTGGCAGCTCCAAATTGAATAAACTTTGCATGAAAAGAACTTAAGTTGCTATTCGGTAGGACTTGGGAGAGTTCGAATTAGGTTTGTCAATTTAACCTAATAATCCGTTAGCCCTTTGAATTTTTTTTAGGGTTCGCGACACATAACTATGTGTTCATCTTATGGTCTATTGTTTTGGCAGATGGAGACTTATGATGTCCATATTTTACTTTGAGCAGTTCTATTGCTCATATTATTGTGTGTAAAAAATAAAACCAAAAAAGGAAAAGAGAAATAGGTTCTCGAATAGACCATGGAGCAAGATCAAAAGAACAGTGTAGGTTCCAGAATCGATTCCAGGAAAATATGGTAGGTTCCAGGTTCTAAAAATTGTGAACCAGATATAACATGATAAATTCTAAGTTCCAGGCCTGGATACTACCTGCCTTGAAAATAATGGCCCCTAAAATGAGACATCATATGACTAGCAAAAATGAGAATAGACTTTGAGGTGTTTAGATCATTTTAAAAAAAAAAAAAAGGTTATTATCCTTACTATGTGGGAAAAAGAACAGAGAGCAATACACCATAAGAAGACTACCCCGATAGAACCTATGTGAAAAGTTTAGGGATAATGGAATTGCCAGTGTCCTATGTGTTTTCAATTTGTTTCGATATCTTCTTACTAAACTTAGTCATTTTGACGAAATTGAAAATGGAAATGCTGATTTTGCAGCAATTAGTGCTTCGTTGCCGTGGACCATCATGACGGGAATTCTAGGCCCAATGGCCAAGTGATCCCTCCTTGTTTTTTTGCTGAGATTATACGATGTGCAAATGCACACCTTAACTTGAATTTAGATTGCTAGACTTAATGGGATTCATATGAAACTTATAAGAGACTTGTCAGTTTTAGCATTCCAAATATGATCTTTCTTATGATATCAATAAGATTCACGTCCATACAATGGTCTCAATTAAGGGCCATATGGGGATCAAAGTTATGGTGAAGTGTGAGGGAGTGATGAAAGATCCACGGCCACCGTTAAGTTATGGACATGATTCTCTAGTGGATCTCTCCAGATTCTTGTTGTTTAAAAAAAAAAAAACATTGCGTGGCGATATGCGAAATGTGCGTGTACCCTACAAATCAGTCCGACATTGCAGTTGATTTCAAATTTTAGGGATGACATTGCAAGAAATTGAAAAGTCAGAGGCAATTAGTAATAAATGCAAAAATACGGGGGAAAAGCGTAATTCTCCATTTTCCAGCCATCTACGTCTACCAGTTCACCATCCAAAACCAAAATCCAAAATTGCACCACCAAACCGACTCCATCTCTCTCTATCTAAATGGGCTACTGTGGCGACGACGACGACGGAGAACCCCCCCACTCCGTCCCCTGCCCGGACCCCAATCTCTCTCCGCCATCATCCTCCGCTGATTCCACCATCTCGCCGATGAACTCCCACTTCTCCGCCCTCACCTGCCGCGACACCCTCCGGCTCATCCTGGAGAAGCTCCCGGTCCCGGACCTGGCTCGCGCGAGCTGCGTCTGCCGAATCTGGAACTTGGTCGCCTCCGATCGGGGCATGGTCACTCGAGCCTTCCTCGCCCCCTGGAGGTTGAAGGAGGTGGTCGGCGTCCCCAGCTCGGGTAGCTTCTGGAGGGATAATGGAATAGGGAAGTTCGCGATCTCGCATCGGATTAAGCGCGGCGATAGCGTTGTGGGCCTAGCTGTAAAGTACTCTGTTCAGGTAATGGAGTTTCTGTCCCTTTTGCTGTATTAATTGTAAGCATAACTGGGAGTTATGTTCGCGGCGAAATGAAATTCTCAGTTAGTATTTGGGTCAAATTCTCAGATAGTATACTTGAAACGTTACAAATGACATGCTTTGACGCTGCATTTCTGAAGGAGATTCACTTTCAGCTGATTCTGAAGAAAGTATAGACTGCCTTTTCCATTTAAAAGTTAAGTGACGTATTTGGCTACAGTGTTTGAAACTTTACGGAGAAGGATTCCTGATAGTGTCCTTCCAATATTTTGGAATTCGTGTAGGTTTGATCTGCATGTAGTCATGGATAGACAGGATCAGACGTAGGTAGGTCTGTTTGAGTGATGACGAAGTGGATGGAAGCTGGGAGCTTAATTGTGATTTTTCATGGAATTTGGGGTGGATTTGCTTGGCTGATGGCTTGGAATCGTGTGGTTTATAGATAGTCTATTTGGTTACTTCCTTGGCGCTGAGAAAATGGGTGGAGATGGGTTTGGTGCCTTTCATAATATGTAACCTACTTTGTGATCCGTTACCTGGATTGCACTGCTAAAATCGTGAATCCAAAGAAAGGGGGAGTAAGATGGTGAATTTGGTGAAATGAGTTAACTATTAGGTGACTAAGATCATTGAGTGGTGGAGGACCTGTGGGTTGAGGGATGCCTTAGCGCTAGTGCCAATTATCAGGTCCTTGCAGACTTTTTCTCCTTGAAGAACCTTCTGGCATGCCTCCGCCAAGTTGGGTAGCTACAGTTGATTGGTACAGGATTATCAAATATACAGTTTTGCAGAATTTGAGTGGGGCTTTGTAACGCGAAATATGCTTTCTTAAGTATCAAAAAGTCGGCATTATGTCATGACTTATTTACCAGACATTTTAACCCCTAGGGTCCCATTTTTATTGATTCTCAAATGCTCACCAAGGATTTATGGTAGAGCAGAGGACCCTTTTTTCTATTTTTTCTCTCTGGTTCTTTGCCTCTATGTTAAATCATTTTCAGCAGGAATTTTTTACACTTTCTACACCTCCGTCTGATGGAGTTCTGGCCTTTTTGAGGTTAGATTGGTCATATACAATGACAAGGAAAATGTTGACAGGATGCTAGATGATCTATCTATCATGTGATGATGTTCATAGCTTCTTTGTGCAAGCTGGTGGTTGGATGACTTCAATGTGTGATGATATCCACTGAATGGCATTAGCTATGTGAACCAATTTATCTTGCTACTCTATTTTGTACCAAAGAGGTCATAGGACAGATGCTCAATGGAATTTCCTACTGCAAAGCTTATACATTCATTTGCACTGGAGAAGGCCCAACCGAGTGACATTTGAACTTGGTGATTTTGGCAAAACTTCATTTATTGGCGAAGCCTAGAAAAAGGAAAAGAGAACGGTTAGACTTGGAAGTCATTGTTATGGTTTCTTCTGGAGGTGTGAGGAAGGTTGGGGTAGCAAACACTGTTCTGTCTTGGGGAGCATAGGGAGCTCTTCATGTCACACATTCTGCAATCTGTCGTGTGATGAAGTATTTTAACTTTGCCAAGCAAAAAGCATATCCGTTTACTAATAGCAAAAGCATGTGCTTGATTGACCAACATATTTAAGTGTCTTAATATGTAAACACCATCTCGTATTTCCCAGGACACGTGGGGCTAGTAATAGTGATGCTCAGATATTGCAAGTCGTCAGTATGAAATGATTGTTGATGCACTTCTGTGATGGTGATGATAGTTACTCTGACTTAGTAACACTGACAAAGAAACAGTAGACGATTCTGCAGAAATGGAGATGTTGATCCATGGAAATGGTTGAATGTGAACCTCAAATTCTGAGACCAGGACTTAATTGTTGGTGTAACGAGGAAATGGACGTGTATTTTTATGAAACTTTTTTATGGTTATGGTCATTATGATTCCTGAGCAGTCAGCATTGATGTGTTGTGATCCACGATTGTCAAGTCAGATCTCTCTAGGTCAATTTGTGATCAACTGTTAGTGGAGACTTACTTTAAGAATGGCTTCCCTCAATTTCAACCCCTGCTTCAAAGCTTCTTGCATGTCCTTTTTTTCCTGTCTACACCGTATGTTACTTGCTTAAAGAATTTTTTATGTGCTGTCAGGTCATGGACATAAAGCGCTTAAACAACATGATGAGTGACCATGGTATGTATTCGAGGGAGAGACTTTTAATCCCCATAAGCAACCCTGACATTCTTATCGATTCCACATGCTACATAGAGCGAATAACCATGCAAAGAGGGAAGTCGCCGTTGTTTATCCAGAAGGTGTCTGGGACATAGAGATAAGTTCTTTGTTGAAGAGGACAACCACTGAAACAAGGGAAGAAGAGAATACTCGACTTGCTTAGGAGGAGCATGCAGGTTGATGATGGGACTGCGCAGTACTACTTGTCTATCTCTGATGGTGACCCAAGGGCTGCACTCTCTGAATTCTCCGAAGACCTTAGGTGGGAGAGACGGGTGGGGTTGGCCTAAACTTAATGGTTAGGAAACATCATGGCTGCTTTAAAAGATGAAATGAATGGTGAAGACACCTTGAAGCACGGAATTGGAATTGAACATATTTCTCCATGTGTGATTGTTCAATTCCTCCAAGTCGCATTTGTCTCTGTGCATCTTGGCGCAACTTCGTGTATCTTGTTTCCCATAGTTTGTGGATACACCATTGTACAATGCACTTGTAATATGCATTTCACATGAAAATACAGTGTCCAAAAGGAAAAGGGTGGTGGTGCTTGTATGATTCTCTGATCAAATGATCAACGCACATATACGTTTAGCTATTTGCAATGAAATGGAGTATGTGATTTATTGATGGTGGAGCGTGGAGCAGCAAATGTTTTAGCGAATGTCCAAGGTGTTGATAAACTTTTAGCTAAACCCGTAGATGTAGCTATGGCCCATGGGTGGACAGTTTTCTTTGAAATGGGTGACTATGGCTGTTGAAGAAGCCTCCTGAAAGTTTGTTATTCGGGAGATCGCCACTGACCAGGACAGTTTTGGTGCTCCCTATTAGTAAGTTTTTTTTTTTTTTTTGGGGGGGGGGGGGGGGGGGGGGGGGGGGGTATTTTTATGTTC
>JAGVVM010013371.1:0-12200 GCA_019149425.1 Psidium friedrichsthalianum
TGCCGTTCTCTCTACACCCACCTGCGAATTCCCTTAGCTTTCCACGTTGATATTTCTTGCTTTCGCCAGCCCCTCGTCTCCATTCTCCGAGCTGGCAACAACAAAGTCCATGTTTAGTCAAGCTCCGAGAAGGCTCGGTGAGAGACTCGGCCCAGGCTCTCTTCGTAAACACACCATAAACTTGCCTGAGATGAAAGCTCCTTTTGTTCGAGAAGGTGATCCGCGTTCTTTGAGTCCGGAGGCGCAGACCTCGCGTAGGGTGCGAAGCACTTGGCCTCCATGCACTCTGCTTTCCTCCATGGCGCGATGTGCATTCCCCTCCTCTTCAAGCTCTATTTTGCCGCCTTGATTTGATGCCGTCGGTGTTGTCGCTGCCGCATTCGGGCGTCAGAGCCGTGAGTCTCAGGTTCGCCACGTCTACTATCGACTTGACGTTTTTTTGAATTTAATGAAAAGTAAAAGCAGATAAATAAAAGCACGGTACTTCAATTATCTATGGCTGACATTCGGTTCATTTTACTATATTTGGGAAATACGTTGGTGGCATAAAAAAAATCGCCAGGGGCCCTATCCACTATACAAAATCAAGGACTGCAATCTCAACCAAAGGCTCCCATGAAAGTGGATGGCTGCTCCCGCCATGTTACTTACCTAAAAATTTTCAACGACGAAGGGGTGAGATAATAAGCTCGGCAAGTTGTATCACTAGACCACCAGCTAATATACTCAATGAAATGAACCATGACAACGGGATAATCAAATATTTTCCTGAGCAACCATGAATTGGACTATAGATAACATGCACCACTGATTCAAAAGCAGAAACCCACCATGGTGTGCGATAAAATCAAATCACGTACGCATGGATAAGTTATCGGCCACCACTGTGGCTTATGAGTACTAGATTTTACAATATATATTTATATATTAATATATATTGTCTCGTTCCGCCTTCGAGACCGGTCCAATCACACAGCAGGATCACCCTGGCACACAGCAAGGTCTTCTCATAATCTCCATGGGGTGTGTACATCCGAGCACGAAGCTCATTTCCATGACCACAATCGGTCCACATTCAAGATATGCGAGGCCATGCTCATGCACATTATTAGTACGTGTCTTAAGTACTCTTGTGCCGAGTGCTACAGCAATAAATTCATAACGCCGAAACCCACAGCACACTGTATCAACCAGCTAAAACTGTCAGTCTATTCGATATGGCCAAGTTATAGTTACTCGCAATTATAATTCAAATAGCAAGCCCAAGGTCAAGGAACCACCAGCTATTGCAAGACATTTCGTTTAGCGAACAAGGAAATAATAGATCTCATCGTATAACATAGATTCTGCGCCATGGATTCCTTGCCGCCAAACCTTTACCCAACATGCCAAATTAATTAATTCATTCATTCAACCAACCTCAAGACCGAGTGCAGGTAACTCTAGCAAACGTAATAGTAAACACTACCACCCAACCAACCCTATCCTCTCTCTCTGCCGAGGTGTTCATCACTCGTTCTTGACAATCAGACACTCAAATTCTCATACCTGACACCTAAAGTGTCCTATATAGCTAGAACCGACGACATGCACTAAGCTCGAGCAACTTGCGCCGACTAGTAAGCGGTTTGGGGAGACAATTTGCGATAATCTATACTTTTTCTTGCAACTCGGCAACCTTTTGCTGGATTCTAATGTAACCAGTCAGTACAAGTAGTACCTAAGAGAATGATTTAACCCTCTCACGACTTCACCAAATTGCTCGGCTAGTCCGCGAATGAAACTTTCATCTGCTCTATCGTTTCCTGGGCACTGCACAGAACCGCCAACATCATTTTCCTATTCCCCTTTCCCCTTTACTTCCTTATGTTTGTGAATCGAGTCGCCCTACAGTCCATTTACTCTCCGGCGATTGTGCAAGGGTACGACCCTAGTCATCATTCCTCATTGTACCGAACCTAGCCATTTAGTACCAGCTCCCTGCGCACAGCTCTAATTTCCTCCACCCTTGGTGCACGAATTATTTCCCCTACGTTACGACTAAGCCGTGTTATCTACTGTTCCTCCACCCATCACGCAGCGAGTCGACTACCGCTTATAGTCGACTACCCTCCGTCGAGACCCATCCCGACCAGCCACCACCATGTGCTCATCTTGTCGATACCTTACGCATGCGTTGAGGAGACTAGAGGATGGGCTAGAAACACGACTTGCTTGTCTTTACCGCTGTCTATGCTCTGGAATTGCTGAGGAATGAGCTTTTCGGCACGAGGAACCAACGCGAGCTTTCGAGAGGGGTGCAGAGTCTCTCTTTCCTTTTCGCTATCTGGGTGACGTCAACAAGGAAGGAGTAGCTCACGACGTCCTCCTGTTACTGGTTATGTCCGTGGGCCAAGAAGGGGAAACTCCATCATGTGGGCCTCGAAATGCTGCATACGCTGGCCTGTATTCACTAGTGGAGTGCCTGTTAGCTCGGTACTTGGGGCCATTTTCTTGTCTGGGGCTGTTTTCTTTGGTGGGCCAACTCTCATATTGCAAGATTGGGCCTCAGTCCACCTCTAAGATATTTGCTTAGGCCTCCACTTCACTTCTTCTGCCCAAAGTTGCTGGAACCGGGCTAATCTCATTGGGCCCATTGTTCCGCGAGGCTTAAATTGGCTTGGGCTAGCCCAAATATGGATCTAACCCAATCCTTGGCTCTTGGTCCCGTTCTCATTCTTCCGGCCCATTTATAAATTCGATGATCTTTTAATTTGAAATGCCCTTTACTATTTTAACAATTCCAGTCGCATTCATCTAGTCAAGTCCCTTCTAGTTCATTTCTTAGCTCACAGTCGTTCATTGCCCAAGCCATCTCCATCGATCTTGTGAGATTGATGAGAAATGGTCGTGTTCGGCAAAAAAGAAAATGAACCTAAGAGTTGGCCGGAAAAATAAAGAGAAAGAAGGGGATGAACCCACAAAATTAAGAAAGAAAAAGAAAAAAACATGTTCCTAGAAAAAATGCCCTCAATAAAATGACATGTGAGATGCATGTGTTTGTTCAGGCTCTTATTTGAGACTAAGCTAGTCACTTTATGCCCTTATTTAATACATTGTTCACTCTAAACCTTTTTTTGAGAAAATGGCTCCACTTTGGGCCTTTATTTGAAATTTTTCAATACACTTAATTGAGTCCAACTCAAACTTGAAAAATACTTTCGTCGTATATCTGGCAGGCCTAAATGAGCAATTATAATCTTTTTAATCCAAATCGGAAAGAACGTTTACTGCTAATCCATACGCCCTTCTCTTTCTCCTCTCCCTTTCTCTTCCTCCACCCTCCTCCTCACTCAATCACACACACAGGACAAATCCCTCTCTCTCTCTCCTCCCCACCATTGTCGATGCCACCGTAGCTGATGCCATTGTCTACGACCCACCCTCTCTCCCTTTGCCATATAGCTCATGGCTCGCAGCCATAAGAGGCCAAGCTTGTGCGAGCGACAAGCTCGGGCAAGCTTAATGACAAAGCTCGATGATCCAAATCAGGTTGCCCAACCTTGATCTGGACCACAACATGGCGTGGTGACTGTCGCCTACCTCAAGTTCGAGGTCAGCAAATCGGTGGGGGACCAGGCGAAGAGGTAGCGGCTAGCCGACGACGAGTAGGACAGAGATAGTGGAGGAGAGAAAAATCGAGGCTAGGATTTGTGATTTTTTTATTATTATTGGGAAGCGCAATTTGGGAGGGAAAATCACGATTTTAGTAGACAAGCAAAGTCGTAAGGTATGCACTTAAGTAGAATATGATAGATGTCCAAGGCATGAATGGTACTTAAAATAAATCACTGCCTATTGATAAATGTCCAAGGTATGCACTTAAGTAGAATATGATAGATATAATTAGGGGTGAGCAAAAGAATCGATCGGACCGAAAATCCCCAGACCGGCCAATTTAATCTGATTCTTGGGGGCATCCATCCAATTTCCGGTTCCATAAAAACGGAATCGGTAATTGTTGGCCCGGTTTTCCATTCCAATTGTGGAACCACACACCAGGACCAGACCGGCAAATTTATTTCTTAAAAATCTTTGAAAAAAATATTCAAACTTTTAAATTATTAGGGGTATTTCTACACCTTTTAAATGTGTATATGTGTTTCAAGCACATGTGACCCGTTCCCATTAGATCGTCTGAAAATCAGACCAGACCGGCAACCGATTACCCCTAGATAAAGGTGATTCATAACGTTGACTGTTGACCAGGTGAAATACATGTAATACTAACCCATCGTTTGTTTCAAGAAAAATGAATAATTTAGAAAATATTTTCCTGAAAATAATTGTTCGTATTGCTTGAAATAATTAGTTAATGAGAAATATTTTTATTATCGATAAAAATTTATCTGTAAACATTTTCGTAAATAATGAAAAGAGTTTTTCATTCGTTCTGAGTGTTTTCTAAATTATTTTTTTTTTTTTGCAAAGGCTCCATTTGTTTTTGCGGAAAAATAAGTTTCTTAAAAATGATTGCTTGTATTGTTTAGAAAAATAAATGGGTTAATATCACAAAAATTCTAAACTGGTACACTTATGACAATTCATCTCAAACTATTTTTTTGACAAAAAAAATCTCAGATTGGTATACTTGTGATAATTTTACCCCAAGCTAGTACATTTATGACAATTTACCTTTCGTTATTTTTTTTTAAATTTAACGCTGAATTGCTGAGTTGGATGGTACGTGATAGTTTACGGGTATACCGATTTGGGTTTTTACCCTCTATTTCTCATAGAGGTATCAATTTGGGATTTTTCGTGATATTAACCCAATTTAACGAAAGTTAAATTTTTCATGGATGTAATAGTTTGGGGTTTTTTTGTGGTAAACAAATTAGTTTGAGATATATTTATCACAAATGTACTTGTTGGAATTTTTTGCTGTAAAAAAAATATCTTGGAGTAAATTTGTCACAGGTATACCAGTTAGGATTTTTCATGGTCAAAAAAATAATTTGAAGTAAATTTATCACATATATATCAGTTTGAGGCTTTTTGCGGTATTAACCTAAAATAAATAAACGAAAAATATTTTTTCTTTCCACAAAAAAGTCTAGAGCAAATTGTTATCAATACTGAAAATATTTTTTGTCGACTAAGCATCTGAAAAAATATAAGTGATCGTTTTTAAAAAATATTTTTAAAATCGTCAATTTTGCACTAAACAGACGGTGCCCAGAAACAATACGCTATCGCGAGGAGACTGGCACATGGGAGCGAATTTGGATTAATTGCGGAAAAGTCAATGCTAACAAACAGAGAAATCAAGGACAAATTCGACATTTCATAGAATTTGCGATTTCCCATATGGAAATAGCAAACTGGCATTTTAAAAAAACATAAACAATTCCCAGCCGGGGTAGCCACGTCATCTCCTCTTTCCGATTTCGGCGGAACGCTTCACCTTCCTGCACGCAAAAAGGATCGCTAGCTCGTGAACGTGATCTCTCTCTCGCTCCACGGAGTCTCTCGCATCGATGGCGTCTTTGTCTCCGCCGCCGAATGGAACGGGCGAGGAGGAAATCGGCAGGGCGGCGATGGTCCAAGCGCAGCAGCCGAGGCGGAAGGGAATCGGAACTAGGGTTTGGCTGATCGTGTCCGAGTCCGGGCAATCGCACGTCGAGGAGATCGAGAAGCACTCTATCATGCGCAGGACCGGCCTCCCCGCGCGCGACCTCAGGGTGCTCGATCCGGTGCTGTCCTATCCGTCCTCGATTCTCGGCCGAGAGCGGGCGATCGTCGTGAACTTGGAGCACATCAAGGCCATAATCACTGCCAAGGAGGTCTTGATGATCAATACCAACAGTCCTTTGGTTTATCAGTTCGTCCAAGACCTCCAGCACCGGGTTTCTAGCTCAAATTGCGCGTCTCAACAGGTAAGGTTTTGGCCGAGATGAGATGGTTTCAATTCCATGTGGTCGGTGGCTTTTGTGGAAACCTTAAGGTAGGGGGCGAAGTAGAGGGACATATAAGAAATCTCCATGACATTTTATAGGTTGTAAGAAATATTTGGTAAAATTTGCAAGTACTATCAATCAACGGTCATTTGAGGTTTCAAAGTATTTTGGTATTGTGGGGTTCAGTGTAATGCGCTCGGTCATCGTGTTAAGTGCAGGTTGTTTACAAAGTCAATCATGGTTAACTTTTATTTGCCGGTTTGCTCTTTATTTGGCCTCTGCTAGTAGTGTTAAAAGAATCATCTGATTGTATCCATCATCTAATTGAATTTCTACCTAATGTCAAAGTGCCTGCTGAAAGAAGTTGTCCCAGCATTTGATTTGTCTTTCATGACTTCATTGAATCGCTTGATCAGCGCACTTTGTTTATGAAATCACTTTAACTGTCATTCACTGGTTTACTCCTTATTTGGCCTTGGGTAGTAGTTGTAAATGAATATTATTGATGTAGCTCTAGCAAATGGAAAAATGCGCAACTTGTCCAGCATTTGATCAACCTGCCATGATTAATAGTTGCATTTTTGCTTTCTAAGGAAGTTGGCGGCAAGACATCGCCTGCTAGTGGGGTTCACAAGACATTGCCATTCGAATTCAGAGCACTGGAATCATGTCTCGAATCTGCTTGCCGGTGCCTTGAATCAGAGGTATGCATGATGCACTCATATGTTGAATCTAGTGAATTCGAAAAATGAAACAATTCTTGAGGATGTTGTACCTTCTCTGGCTAGTTTATATCTAAACACAGTTGGTTATCATATAGAACTGGAATTTCTAGCCCTTTCCTATTATACAAAAATAACACGTTGATTTTTGGTGTTCCATCATTAAGAACTGCATCTCTGAAATTTCTCCTCATTTCATTTTACTTTTAGCTTCAAATTTTTACTACTGTTGGACTGTAACTGAAATGTTTTCCTTTGTGACATTGTCAGACCAAGACTCTGGAGGATGAGGCATATCCAGCTTTGGATGAACTGACTTCCAAAATCAGTACACTTAACCTTGACCGTGTTAGACAAATAAAGAGTCGTCTAGTTGCCATCTCTGGCCGAGTACAGAAGGTAATTGACAGTATGCTACAGGTCTTCTCATCAGCGGAAGGCAGAGGGACTGCTCCCAGGGTTCAATCAATCCGAGCATAAAAAAGCACAAGCTCATTATCCAAGTTGTTCATCCTTAAGACAGTAAAAGAGATTGAGGCTGAAAATTTTAATGCCTGTACTAGAGTAAATACCTTTCCACGCTTCTAAGTCTTCTTGAACTGATCATGCTATTATTTCTCCAGATAAATTCGTGCTTCTGTTCTCACGTCCAACATTTATCTTTTCCATTTTAGTTTTAAGAGATAACTAATCGAGTCCGCCCTTTCTCCTCACAATATTTTTTATACATGCAACGGTGAAAGGTGCTACAGGAAATTAAGAAGAGGCTTGCATCTGTCATTTCAAATTTTTGAAGACCCATAAGAAGCACTCTGCTTTGTTAATCTGATGTCAAATTGTGCTTGTTAAATTTTATTTGTCTAGTGTTTTATTTTGGTAAGCATAACGATGTGTTTTCTTTATCAGCAGATTCTACCTGATGAGCTTTGCATGTTTTTCTTAAACATAGGTGAGAGATGAGCTTGAACATTTGCTGGATGACGATAATGATATGGCTGAGATGTATTTGACAGAAAAACTTCTCGCTCGCTCACTCGATAATGCTTCAATCAGAGAGGAAGTAGACAATGCCGCTCCTGAAATAGATGATAAAGGTGACTGACAGCTTAAATAGTTCTACATACTTACAGAGGGATATGTTGGTTCACTGGTACTTCAATTTGATTGTAGTCGAAGTGAACTATGTTTGTAGAAATAAAGTGAGAATGAAGTTTGCAGTGTGATGCAATGTTGAAGCGGAAGCATGCATAATAGAAGGCCAAATAAATAGAGAACAATGCTGTACCCATTAATCTGTGGGACACAGAGGAAGTACCTATTCTCTCAGGTCCAAACTTAAAGTACATCAACTTAAAACTACAAACCTACCGACTTCTACTGTCTGGCCCCTTCGATTGTTACACAATTGCAACAATATACCAGTTTACATGTGTTGTGTTGATCCACAACTCCTGTGTTTATATTTTATCTATAGCTTCTCTTTTATAATGTGATGGCTTGATTCTCTGCAATGATATGCCATGACAGCGCTGAAGATTCTGATCAAGGAGATGAATTAGATTCTGTAGTTTTGACCAGCTGCAAACCTAACATCGAGGAGCTTGAGATGCTTTTAGAAGCATATTTTGTCCAAATTGATGGCACACTGCAAAAACTGTCAGATGTATGTATTTCTGTGCTTTCCCAACATGCATTGCTGAATTTGGTGGGTCATTTTTTCAGCTCACTAGTATGTTCTAACTGTTGATATATGATTGTGCCTCATTTTTCGACCACTGACTATCATAGTTAGTTAATAAGATAATTCACTTTGGAAATTTTATGATTTTCTGCCTTAAGGTAAATTCTATCGATACAACCATAGAACTCGAGGAAATGTTTTCTCATTTTGTTTATAATTTTATATTTACATAAATTATGTTTGATGATGAAGTCAGACAAAGGAAGGAACAGAATGGGAAGAGGAATGGCATGGAATAGAATGAGCATCAAAATTCCTTTGGTTGTAGAGGAAAAATAACGTGGAAGAATAACGAAATGTCAATGCTTTCTTTAGAATAAACTACAGGAAGTAGAAAAGAGAGGACATTCTTCGATATGTGTGAACAAAAAGGCGGAGGAATAGCGATTCCTTCAGCTGAAAGCTGGGGAGAAATCACAATTCCCTCTATTGGTGGAATGGGCATTCCTTCATCCCACCTTGGAATCGGTCCCACAAGTGAATGCCCAATCCTCCTAAGCAAAAAACATCATTAGTGAAAATGTGTTTACCTCATTTTATCTATCTGAGTATATATTATGCATCTCCCTATCCTAAACATAAAACATTAGAAGGCTAAATCCTCCATTTAAGCATTTCATGAATTGAGTGATGGAACTCACATAGGTTTCTTAATGCATTTTCATATCCATTGTCATAAAATTCCTCTTCAAGCCTTTCATCTGAATGTAATTATGTTTGCATCAGTCTGTTGGCTCTGTCATGAAACTACATACAAATTAATTATGAATCTGTTGTGATGTGCACGTGCAATGATCTCAAGGCTACCTCCTGAGAGAGGTACCTTGACTGTGAAATAGCATTCGGGAAGTACCCTTTATTGTTTTGGAATGTTGGTTGAAAAGAAGCTCACAAATGGAATCCTTGCCGAAAATACACATTGAGTAGGATGCATGACTTCACAATTTTGTAGTCATAGCTGAGTGGACAAACTTTATTTAACTCTTACGAGTCTAATTGTTCTACCATTTATGAAATGAAGGAAGCATATTACTTTGATTCAAGTTCCATGATAGGTTTGATCAATTATGCAACTTGTGTAGGCTTTTTGATGAATTTTCTTTACAGCAATACTTTAAAAGCATGGGTAGCTGTCGCCAAATTGCCCTTACCGTATCTGCCCATTTCTCTATGACAATGAAGTTGGATTGACGATCCAGTTCCTTCCATGTACTCTGTCAATAGTGATGGAAATGAAAAGACAGAGAATGGGAAAGATCAGTTTTTCCTGCATTAACGGCTGATTTCACATATGCTTTCTCACATCTTTTGGATGCTAAACATTGCTGGACATACAATGTCTAACAAGACGTATTTCTGTTTGTGTAGATGAACGATGATGTGGATGATACCGAGGATTGCATCAATATAATGTGGATGATAAGCAGAATCAGCTGCTGCAGATGGGAGTGGATGCTATCTACTGCAAACATGATCATAAATGCGGGCATCGTGGTGGTCGGATTGTTTGGCATGAACATACAAATTGACCTCTTCAATGCTCACACATAAAATTTTGGGAAACTACCATCGGCACCGTTGGAGGTTGGTGTGCGGTCTACCTGTTAGCTGTTGGTGGGGTATGAAAAGAAAGCTTTTGGCCTTATAGAGCTCCCTACTTCAAACAGAAGCTTACCACATCTAATCTCGCTTGAATACTGTTTGTGCTTGGCATTTAATTGATTCATTGTCGTTGTAAATGGCACTGACTGAAAAGCAATGACCAAAGAATGAATAAACGAGATTTCTTACATTTTTTTAGATTCTTCTGCAAGTATTAGGGTTTGCCCTGATTTACCTGGTATAAGTTTTAGATTCTTTGAAGAGTGCACCTGCTCCACTTGATGATCGTGGACTCGTTGGCAATAAATTTGGACATTGCTTGTAAGCTCCATGCCCAAGACTTGCGGTGGATTGCACTGAAAGATTGGATATCTTGAAGAATTATTTTCCTTCCTAGAGTCGGAAGGTTGAAGCTAGATTAGATAGCAAAACTCAACTAAGAATGAACTCAAATGTTTAGATATAAATTGTTCGATAATGAATATTGTTCATTGATTAATTATATGGAGCCAAATAAGCTAGTGACTTTAGGAAAGCATTCTCAAAACCGTGCATTTTTCGCAAAATAAAGGAGCTATCTTAGTAATCTGAAAAAATAAGGAGGTATGTTTACTTTTTGCTAGAGTAGATGATGGGAAAAATTGTTCAAAGAAGTCAAAAACCTATTGCACTTTGTCAATTCAGTCCTAAATCTTTACATTATGCCAATTGAGTCTATCTTGCTAATTTTGATTAGAAAATGATGACGTGGCGATTAGTCAAGGCTAGTTGTTCTATATGACGTATTGGCGTTGACATTGATAACTTTTTTAAAATTATCTTCTTCTTTTTTCTTGGTTATGTGTTTTTTTTTTCCTTTCTTTTACCAGTGGCCGGTGTCAAGCAATGGCAGAGAAGGCTAATCGAGGCCGCCCTCGTGGTTGTGTGTTCATTCTAAAAAGTGTACAGCGCAGTCTAAACTTTATACGGTGTACTTGAGTGCCATAGCTTTTTTTTTGGAGTCAAGCAGGCAAGAACTTCATTATACTCTCTGCTTTTACGCTGTTTGTTTTTCATATTTCATAAAAATGAGAATTATTCTTACAAAAAATATTTTCTCATGATTCATATTTTATTTTCCATGCAATTTGTTTAGTCGGTGGTAGGCTTGAGCTTAATTGGATTATTGTCTAAGCCCAAGAGCACAAAGTCCATGATCATCATTAGGGGCCGAAGAATTGTTTAAAAATATCAAATTAAGTTTATTAATTGAAAACTTGAAAACCTCCGCTTCCCTCCCCCCCCCCCCCCCCCCCCTCCCCCCCCCCCTCCTCCCCCCCCTCCTCCCCCCCCTCCTCCCTCTCCCTTCCCACCCCCCCCCCCCCCTTTTCCTTCCCCCTCCCCCTTTTTTCCCCCCCCCCCCCCCCTTCTCCCTCCCCCCCCCCTTCTTCTTTCCCTCTCTTTTCCCCCCCCCCCCCCCCCCCCCCTCCCTCCCCCCCCCCTCCCCTTCCCCCCCCTCCCTCCCTCCCCCTCTTCTTCTCCCCCCCCCTCCTTCCCCTTACCCCTCTCCCCTGCCTCTCTCCCCCCCTCCTCTCCATCACTCCCCCCCCCCCCAGCCTCCCCTCTCCCCACCACGCCCCCCTCTCTACCCGTTCCCCCCTCCCCTCTCTCCCCTCCTCCCCCTTCTCCCCCCCTCTTCCCTTCTCCACCTCCCCTCCCCCCCCCCTCCCCCTCCTACCCTTCCTCTCGCCTCGTCACACCAAGTCCTTACCTGTGCCCTCCGCTCACACACCCACCACACCCATCTGCCATCCTCCTTCACTCTTCATACTTCCTCCTCTTCTCATCTCACCAACTCAAATCGGTCCCGGTCCCCCCTTCCACTATCCAAAAACCATCTTCCTCTCACTCCTCCTCTCCTAATCACCCTCCCCTCTCTCCCCCATGATGCTCTGATCATCCCCTCTACTTCCCCCTACCTTATTCCCGTCCCTCCAATGCCCCAGACTCTCGTGCAGCACCTCCTTTTTTATTGTTCCCATTGCTCGGTTGGTGAGGCTTTTTGAGCTTAATTGGACTATTTGGGCTAAGCCCACCAAGAGCACAAAGTCCATGATCTATCATTAGGGTTAGGCCGAAAAATTAATTAAAAATATCAAGTGAAAATTAATTTATTAATGAAAACTTTGCAGAAACAATTAAGCCTTTTATTTCTTA
>JAGVVM010013372.1:0-13864 GCA_019149425.1 Psidium friedrichsthalianum
CCTTTTTTTTTATCTAGAGCTCAGAGAGCCCCCCCTATGTGTGTCTTTTTTTTTTTTTTTTTTTTTCCCCCTACCTGGAGTTTTCACGTGAAAAAAATGGTATTTCCATGGTAATTTTAACTGAGCATCCAACCATAGCAAATGGATTGTCTGCGTACATTGTTGTCCTTATCTAAGGAGAATGACACAAATGATCTTAAACTTTGAGTCCAATGGTGCAATCTTGTCCTAATTTTTATTTTTTTTTTTTTTTTTATTCAATTGTGATCTCTAAACTAATGGTAAATATTCAATCCAATCCCTAGACTAACAAAAATTGTTCAATGCGGTCCTTTGTTAATGTCAAGTTCACAGAATTTTTTTTATAACTAATGTGACTCACATCGGTTAAGTTTGAACGGTGGTAATAGCAAAGGTCAACTATTCATCTCGAATCCGAATATAAGATCCACCTCATCAAATAACGATGGACATGTTAACGCTCTCTTCATTTTAAAGTATATTGATAAAAAGATGGGACATATGGCTGACATTTTAGCGGATCCCACAGAACATATAATAATGCACGTTATCAATAACTTATGATTTGTCATTTGAAACAAGCAAAGGATGTATTGAGCATTTACAAGAGTTCAGGAGCCAAATCAAGAAAATTGAAGTTCGAGAACAACATTGCACGTTAGACTAAATTTCATTAAATGATTTATGTCATTTTTTACTCAACCGAATCCATCCCCCCCCCCCCCCCTCTGGTTGTTATCAAGTCAACTTGTTCATATCATAATTGGTAATCACAAGCAAAATTTCACATCGTGATTGTTAAACATCAATAAGTGAATTTATGAATGTATTGAGGAATTGTTGAACTGCTCAAATCAGTTCAATGGATATGGATGGGACTACACCTCACTGAAGTACAATTATGGGTCCCCCACGGTTAGTAATACAACCTCAATCAACAATATCGTTGAATCCGTTCATCATTTTTGTAGCCCATAGATCTGGGAGTCAAGGCATTCTTCGTTAGTTCTCTTGTCTTAATGCAAAAGTTACGAACCACATAGAAAAAATTACTACTGACCACACGTTTACTATCACTAGGACCGTTTGTGATGCAGGAAAATGATGATTAGAAAATATTTCCTATAGACGATTCACCTTGTTATAGCTTTAAAAACATTGGTCAATAAAAATTATGGCATTATTGACAATAATTTACGGTAAATATTTCGGTGCGATAAAAATATTTTTGTTGATCATTTTTGTAAGCGATATAAGTGATCGCTTTAGGAAAAGATTTTTCAAATCACTCATTTTCTGAAAAACAAAAAACAAAAGCATGGTCATGTATATCTCATATAGCTTGACCTCGCATAAATCATAATACCATCATAGAGCGCTCCAATTGTGGGAATGCCAAGCATCTTTAGTAATGAACATTTATCCATGCTTATTGCAAACTGTCACCAAGGAGTCATGCCTGGTCAATGGCGACAAACAAATTCACTTCTTTGAAAGGAATGCCTAATATAGGCCAATCTTAGGCAAGGGTCATTTCAGGTAAGGAGTTCGGTCTAATTATGTGGATCATTATAGTCTAATTTGACGATGAATATTTGATTTGGCCTGTTAGCACCGTTTAAACTTAATGGATTGTGAGTCACGTTAGCAAATTCAGTGACTCGAATTAACGGAAGGGACTGGGCATTGAACATTTTCCATATAGTTAGGGATTAGATGGAAACATTTACAAATAGTTTATGGGCCATACAAATAATTAACAAATTCAGGACGATATAGCAATATTGAACCAACAGTTCAAAAGATCATTTGTGGTCAATCTTTTAATACCGGACACCAATGTAGCAGACCAATCCATTCTTGTATGTTTGAATGCAATAGTTCCAAATTAACAATGGAAATACCCATTTATATGTGACGCAAATTTTTACAGTCACGGGGACTCGCATTGGAATAATTGCGGGCGTTATGGTTTGATAGAAATTATGAACACACAATGGATTTTTGCTCTAGCTGAGTGTGAACATATTTTTGTGCACAAACAAAGTTTGTTATCTGTCTCCTAATGGAAAAAAAAAAAAAAAACCTCTAATATTTATGGATTAATACTTTATTTATTTTCTTACATAGTGTGCGTTTGATTGGGCAAAAAGGGGAAAAGAATACTTTGTGGTGCCGAAACAGTTCATCGGATCACTTAGGTGCCAAGTTTTTGAAAAAAAACAATATTTAGTAGCCAACTTTGATTTGATCCCGACCGAAAATCTGATTTTTGTGTCATTATTTTACAATATTTCAGGCTGGCGTGGCTCCAAGCGATATCTTGTCAACAATTAAACAGGTAAAAATAAAAAAATAATAGTAAAATAAAATAAAAACTTAATTAGTTTATAAAATAAACAAAAATCAACAATTTGGGAAAAAAATATCAAAAAAATAAAAATTTTATTTAAAATAAATTTCAAAAATTCGTTAAAAATTTGACAAAATAAAGTTAAAAAGTAAAAAAAAAAAAAAAAGTGGTAGGCCAAAACTGGTGAGTTCTTGCACAGCCTTGCTGTCGGCCGCCCCATTATGGTTGGCCAAGGGTGGGGCATGGCAATGGGAGTTCACCGAGCCTTGGGCCAAGGACCCAAACCGTTAGCTACAGGCAAGGGCCAACACCCTGTCAATATGGGGGGGAGGGACCGCGACTCTCGCTGACAATTGGCAAGGTTACCGGCCCCTGCCGGGGCTTAGCAACCCCGCTAGCCATGCCTCTACACCTCTGGCCATGGCCGACGAGGTAGAAGCATCCTGTTGCCTCACATGGACACCCCTCAATACGGCCTAATCCAATGGAAATTGGGTGGATCTCTGGGTGATCGGCAGGTCCAGCCCCAATCCGATCACTCGGAGGCATTCATTGATTGTATCCTTTGTCGGATTTACTGAAATGGATGATTCAACTCAAGTGATATCCGTCAAGCTCAATGACAAATGATTCCTTATGGAAAGTCCATAATATAATAGAAATATTTTTCATCCTAGGAAAAGATCTTTGAAATACAATGATTAGCAAGTGAAAATATCATAGCCAATTACTACTTTATTTTGAATATATATATATTTCCATTTCTTTTTTTTAGGATTCAATCCAACCACAGATTTCCCTATGCCTAAATCAATTCCAAGGGAAGATACCGAAGCACAGTTCGAATCTGGGTTAGAGGCAAATGCGACCTCCTTCTCCCTCCTATGTGCTGAGAATAAGAGGAGTCAGAAAGTGAAAGTCATTTCAGCTTCTCAACACATTGCTTGTGTGAAGACTGTGAAGATGGAACGTGAAGAGACTGAAAGAAGCCTTGAAAGGGTCCCTTATTCCCTCATCACCTCAAGAAAGCCCTCACCGTCCGGTAAGGTTTCCCTTTTTTATGTTTTAAATTTTATTTTTTGTTAAATTTTAAACTTATTTTTAATTTATTTTAGATACAATTTTTAATTTAAAAAAATTTATTTTTTAGCAAATAGACAGCCCAGACATGGATTTATTTTTTTAAAATGTCATTTTACAATAAAAAAAATTATTATTGACACGTGGCAATTTTGGCCAGACTTTGCCCAAGGTGAGCTTTTTGTTTCTGACTTTGGTACTAAAGTGACTTGGTGGAAATTTTTAGCACTAAAATGATCTCCGTATATAACTTTGGTACTAGAGTGTCCTTTTCCCAGTAAAAACTTATGATAAAGGAAAATACTTTTCAAAATCATTTTCCCAAAAAATGGTTAGTTTTTCTATGTTTGGTCATATATGAGAAAAAAATATATTTCGTGTTTGGATCTCAACAGAATTTTTTTTTATTTCATGGATTTATCCGAAGAAAGTAACGAATTGATTTTTAAATAAATTTTTTTAATTATTTTTGTTTTTTTTTTCGTTTTTTTTTTTTTTTGCTAGTGGCCACCACAGGGGACAATGAGTTCATCCTCATCAAATCCGGCGAGGTTTGAGCGTCACTGCCTTGGGCGAGCTCATCCTTGCCTATGGCCGTTGCCAACCATCACCCTGGCCAACCACCAGCAGAGAAAAAAAGTAAAAAATAAAAAAATAATAATCAAAATAATAATATGAAATGCAAAATATACAAAATATTAAAAATAATATTAAAAATATATAAAATAAAGCAAAAATAAAATATTAAAAAATTCAAAATGAGCAATTCCGAAAAGTGTCTTCAGCCTTAGAATTAGAATTCGCTTTCTCAATTTTATGTATAATTTTCTGTTGTAATTTTCGGCAAACCAAATGAAGGGAAGTCTGAAAAATCAATTCTCGACAACCCATTTAATAAAATTTGACTAACGCATGTTTGACGCATCTCAACATAGGAGTTAAATAGGAGTCTTCAACCCATTTTGACACCTCTAGTGATTGCCATACTGACAAACTAGCGCCCGGTTGATTGTGTAACAAATCAAGACGTCGTGTATGACGCGATAGGTCAGGCTGGGGGGGGGGGGGGGGGGGGTTTTGGTCAAAGTCAGGCCACACTGATATGAGCTTCTTTTGGTACTTTAGCCTATGTGAAGTGATGATGCAGCGTTTTTTTCAAGCCTATAAATTCACATCTACTATGATATTAGCTCATATACTAAAAGTCACATATACACATTACAGATATGAAATGACCGAACTATTTAAATCCTAGAAAAGGGATGGATCAATCCATCTATATCATATGGCATAATAGATTGCCGTCCTCCAGTCATATAATTCACGTCACGTTATCAGTTAAATGTCCACCTAAATCCAGATAAAGTGATAATGACTCATTTTATTATAAGAAATTGATATATCCACCTAGTTCATAATAAATTGTTGACCTTAGTTCATATGATCAAAGTGATTAGTTAATATGTCCACCTAAATTTTGTCGAGTGATGTGACTCATTTCATATGTAAGAAATCGATACATCCACCTAGTTCATAATAAAAGAAATTGATACGTCCACCTAGTTCATACAAACACATTATTCACGCTAGTGACAGTTAATATGTCCACCGAAATTTGAGTCAAGTGATAATGACTCGTTTTATATATAAGAAATTGATATGTCCACCTAGTTCATAATAAATGCTAATCCTAGTCACAGATTCCCGCCAAATGATCAATTAGGTTTCCACCTAAATCTGAGGTCTAGAGATAATGACCCGTTTTATATACTAAAAGTCAGGCATTCACATTAGACAAGGAAACAAACACCAAACTATTCAAATCCTAGGATAGGAATTGCTGGCCCTAGTTCATATAATTCACACCAAGTGAGCAATTAATGCGTCCACCTGAATTCGGGTCCAGTGACAATATAATAGAACACCTTATATCGATTAATCTAAGTAAGACAACCGTCAGAGAGAGAGAGAGAGAGAGAGAGAGAAGGTAAGCATAGCATTTCTCATTTCTTTCCATGCATTGTGAATTGCTATCTCACTATTCCACATCACATAAAGGTTATACTTCTCTCTTCTTGTCCCTTGCCAGGTGAAAAAATTGAAGATCATGAGCAAGCAACAATAGAGGACATCAAGAAGAAGATTGGCCTGTCCATCAGTTGAGCAAAAGGGAGATTGCTGCACTTGAACAATATTTTGATTACGTCTGGGTGGCCTGTGTTGTCCTACAACCTCAACGTGCTGGGTGATCTCATGAGGGAGAACACAGATTTGAGGAAGAAATTAGAAGGTTTAGTGGACCATATGTCATGCATCTGAAGGCGTCTGGCAAGCCTTGGAAGTATCAACCCCATAATCCTCTGTACACACCAAACATGTGCGAGATGAACCAGAGGATGGAGATTCTGGAGAAGAGTTTGATAAGCTAGAAGACATTCTGAAGGAGAAGTTAGGAGCATAATGACATCATAGATCTAAGTATTTATCACGTATAATATGTATAAGTATAGATGAGTGTATAATGGCTTAGTAAAAATTGAAGTAGTCTTGGCATCTTTACCGGGATTGTACTTAACACGCGTATATGTTCATATGTGCTATGATATAAGTTTGTGGGACAACACCTTTTGATGTCTATCATACTCGTGCTAATGAAGAACGTGCCACATAGGAAGGCCAACCGTGCCATATAGGATAGCCGGCATCTACATCAGCAATTTCCTACCAAAATTAACAAATAGACTCAATTAGTAAAAAGTTTATAACTAGATGGCAAAAGTCAATAGATTTATGATTTTTTGGATAATTTTTCCAAATCATGCCAATCCAAGAGGGGTGCCTTGGCATCTTCATTATGATCATACTTAACGTACATATGTATTCATATGTGCTATGATATAAGTTCATGGAATGACACTTTTTGAAGTCCGTCATAATAAAAGATTATATAGAAATACGAGAATGATCGTGACATACGATTGTGGAGAGAGATTAGATGATGCTCATTTTCCAATAATAGTATTTGCTAGAGGACACAAAAAGGGTCTACAACCCATATTTTAACCATTTGCAAAAGTTTCTTATGTGGTGTTATGTTTAGTCAACCATGCTCTTGGGCAAACATAGTTGATTACAATATGAGTTAGTCTATGTTAAATTGCTATTGTTACCAAAATTCAAGACCAACTTTCAGAAGGGCCAAGAACCATTCATTTGGAAATTGTTTTCCATTTTCATGACTCCTACGGTATAATTGTCCAAAAAGCCCTAAATAATTTTGTTATAAACCTTTTAATTGTGCCAATTAAGTCCTAAATATTTTCATGTTTTGCCAATTTAGTTCATCCAGTCAATTTTGATCGGAAGTCGATGATGTGGACGCCTGCCATTCTACGCAGCATAGAGGACAATAGATGACAAGACAATACATGTCCATTCACTTGTCAAAATGGGATAAACTCATTTCTTAACTATATATGATGGGTTCATTTGTTATATGGGTAAGTTAAATTCAATAGATGCATCATAAATTGGTCGTAAATTAGTCATAAATTGGTTTACAATTTAATTAGACCTAACTACATTTATGACTCTATTTCATTCTCTCTCGCCCTCACGCAATCTCATACTCACTCACTTCACAATCTTACAACAGTTTGAGTATGAGTTTTCCTATAGATTAGATTGAATATGAATGTTGCGTTTGGTCTTCAAGACTTTGATTGGGATAGGATAGGATAAAGTGGACACTCCCCTATTGCAATGTTGTGAAAATATTACATTTGTTGGGGTCCCACCTTTTTAGCATTCTTCCATTGCTTTCCCTTTTTTCTCTTTTCTCGCTTTGCCACTTTCTACTTAATCATTTATTTCTATATGCTACCTCTTTCTAAAACACTCCTCCTCGTATTAATAATAGACAAGTTTTTTGACACCTAGCGTCTGTCTAAATCACATATAAAAACAAAAGTCTCACCACAAAACCCCAGATTTTGCAAAAACCTCCTCCTTACCCTACTAATCATCTTTCATCTACATTTCTTCCACTCAAAACTGAATAGCTAGTAAATAAATCCATCTCATCATTCTTGATCCCCATTCCACCCTTTTCGCTTTGTGTTACCCATTTTCTCATTTCGCATCAAACTATTTGATTGGTTGAACATGAAGATGAGAAAAACCATTATAGATGTCGCGACCTAAACTTCGGTGAAATTCCAGGTTAATGAATTATCAGGTTAATCAAATTAACTAACCTAATTCGGACTCTCCCTCGTCCTACCGAATCGCAACTTTAGTCCAGTATTTAACATGCGAAGATTTTCAATAGGAGTCACCACTAATCGTTTTTGATAGGTCGATTAAAAACCTAAGTAAATTAGTGAGAGAACTAAATTATTACGAATCAGAGATTCAAAGTCTGGGAACTTGATTACGCTAGATTACTCTAACGCCTTTTCGGTACATTTTATTTCATGAAAAATCATTAAGAAGGCAACATTAATCGATTTAACCTAATCCACTAACAAAGGTTATCATACGGGCGCACAAATAATTAATTGAACATCCAGAAACCAAGTAAGCTCAGGGAGCATACACCACACAAATTTTTTTTTTGTTAGTTTTCACTCTTTCTTTTATGAATGCATGAAAAGTTGTAC
The DNA here is from genome assembly GCA_019149425.1 of Psidium friedrichsthalianum. NCBI lineage: Eukaryota > Viridiplantae > Streptophyta > Magnoliopsida > Myrtales > Myrtaceae > Psidium > Psidium friedrichsthalianum. The sequence continues at coordinate 8,116 of JAGVVM010013372.1, forward strand.
TATACGTAATGCATAAAATACTCTAAAATGCAATGGTATAAATTAAATGCAAATCTAAAAAATTCAAATGACATGACATAAAATGACATGGCATAAAATATGACATGTCAATAATGATGTGGCATAGACAACGTAGCAAACATGACGTGGTAAATATGACGTGACAAATATAATATGATGACGTGGCATATGCGAATATGACATATGGATACGACATGACATGCAAATATGGCATGCGAGCATAGACATACGGATACGACATGCGTATGTGTTCAGTAACAGATATATCACAGAAACAGTCAAAGAAATCTATGATTTCACAAACAAGTTCGATAATATAATGTAATGAAAAGATGCAATATAAAAAGCAGTAAATAAAGATAAGCATTAAAATTCTCTAAAACTGGAAAGATGGAGTGATTTGACTACTTCTGTGCAGTGTTATGACCTCCACCATGTGGCTCAACCTACCAATTCTATGGTTTGATAATGTGGAAATCAAATACAAAAGATGGACTACAAGAGATCTTTACACCACCAAGTAGGAGGCAAAGCCTCACGCAATCTGGGGTTCGGATTTTTTTAGCGAAAAATGCAGAAAATTACAATACGAATACGACATGTGGATATGAAGACATACGAATACGACATTCATACGTGTTCAGTAATAGATTATAGTATCACAAAACAATTAAAGAAATCTATGATTTCACAAACAAGTTCGATAATATAATGTAATGAAAAGATGCAATATAAAAAGCAGTAAATAAAGATAAGTATTAAAATTCTCTGAAGCCAAAAGAGAGAGTGAGTTTAACGACTTCTGTGCGATGTTATGACCTCCAGCAGGTGACTCGGCCTACAATTCTGGGGTTTGATAATGTGGAAATCAAAAATAGAAAGACGGAATACAGAGATATTTACACCACCAAGTAGAACGCAAAGCCTACCGCAATCTAGGTTTGAATTTTTAAGCAAAAAATGCAAAAATTGCAATATGAATACGACATGTGGACACAAAGATATACGATACGATATGGCATAATCGAAATTTAAATCAATCCATTTAGGCAACGAAATTCTTGAAGATTTTAATGGTTAGGACCATTACCAAGTTTGACAAATTCGATCACCAATTTGAATGCCGGTATCGCCTTGGAGACGACTCTGACAGTGGATAGGAATCACAAGGCTAATGGACACGTTGGAATCCTTTATTCCCTGAATTTGTCACGGCTGGCATTTGCATAATTAAATGTAACAGGATGCCAACCTTTAGTATCCATCTTTGTAGCCAACTGGTTCCATGAGGTGTATGTTACCGTTCTTCGTTCAAATTCAGTTCGAAGCTCATTCAATGCAAGCAATGTTTGGACATAATGTTCATCAAGAATGCAGTTGTGCTGCTTCTGAAGTTTAGTGTTCAGCTTTCCTTTACTGTCATCTACAGGTGGCCATCGCTTGCAAAATTTCTTGAATGCTGGATAATAACCTCATCATCTACAAACCACCTCTGCATGCCTACGAACTAAGGCAATCCACTATGACCCTTTTCGCCATCTCTCTTTTGGAATAACTGGAAACATTTTAGGGTTGTGCCGTCTTCCTTTGCATCAAGAAAGCTGTCTACAAAACTCCTCGAGGAAGCCATTAGATAGCTGTATATGTAGTTGAAGTTGTACAAAGGAACACAACTATCGGAAAGGGAGAACAATCTTTGATTTGCCGATCCTCAAGTGATGCAACAAACAACAATCCCTCTGCTTCGATCATACTCGACTCTCCCCATGCCACCTGGATGCTATCTCTCAACTGGCGACCATAGAAGATGTTAGAACATTGTTAGAACCTTGTTTTCCTTCTTTTCCTTTAGTCCCACATAGGAAGAGTACTAGACTCTTCACCTCTTCTAGCCTATATAAAGGCTTCTATTGTACATTGTTTTTTTTTTGGTAAGGACTTCTATTGTACATTGTTATACACACCAAAAAGAATAAATTCTATCTTCTCTTCATCTTTCTTTCTTTCTTATCATGGTATCAGAGCCAAGTTCATTGTTTTTAAAAGTATGCTCTGCGGTTGCCATAAATTGGATCTTCCGCATCAGAAATTAAGACAATGAGTTTTGAGCTATTGAGCCGCTACTCTTGCTTGCTCTAGTCAAGCTTCCACGTATTTGTGCGTCTATAATTTTTTTTTTTCCTTTCATTTTTCTAGAGGCTTACTTTGTACCTCTAGATTCGTGCTTCTTCCATTCTATCGACCTGCGCACTTTGTCCTGCGCTTCAAACTTTGGTGATTTTTCTGGTCAGTTTAGACCTTCACTCATCATCATGGGCGATTCTAGTGACCGCATAGACGTCAAGCTTGATGGTTTCTAATTATTCACTTTGGAAACCATCGGCAATGGCTGCACTTGTTTACCGCGACTTGTTTGAGCATGTCGAGGGTTTTCGTCTTTGTCCTGTTGCATTCACGGACACGGACTCACCCAAACCATCTCCTGAGGAGATTAGGCAACGTGCCGCTGAAATTCGAGCATGGACAGTTGCTGATCGAAAGGCATGGGCTATTCTCTTTGGTTCTATTGATCCTACTCTTCGCCCGCATTTTCTCATATTATGGGAGCGAAGTGTTTATGGGATCAGCTCGCCGAGATGTTCACTGAGACTGGAGATATTCGGGTCTATCAGTTGGAGCAAGAGATTTATTGTGCCACCCAAGGGTCTCGCTCCATTCGGGATTTCTATAACTCATGCATTCCCTCTGGAGTCAATTGGATATTCTTGCTCCGGTTCTCTGCCCGACATGCTTGAAATGCACTCAGTGCCCGTCTACTCGGCTTCAGGCTCAAGATAGGCACCGTCTACATGCTTTTCTTATGAAGCTGGGCTCTCCTTATGAAGTATTCGCGGCCAACTTCTCCATCGCTTTCCTAGACCGTCTCTCCTTGACGCTGTCAAGGAATTGCAGTCTGAGGAAACTCGTCTGGGTCTACTTTCCTCTTCTACAATTTCTAATTCTACAGCTGTTTTGGCTGCTCCACCACGTGCTTCGCCTACTCGTGGCCCTCGCCGCCCTTCATGTACTTATTGTCACCGTCCTGGTCATGATGAGTCACAGTGTTGGCGAAAGAAGAAGAAGTGTTTTGCGCCCTCCTATGCCACAGCGTCCTATTCAGCATCCTACCTCGTCTCCATTGGCTCGGCCAGTTACTCTGGCTTCTTCCTCTACGGATGACCGTGTTGCAGCTCTTGAGGCCCAGCTTGCTCGACTGAATCCTTCTTTGCTTGGTTCTTTACCTGGCTCCGGCACCCATGCAACTGTTTCGTCTATTGGCAACACAGCTGCGGCTACTCCCTCTTCAGGTGACACTTCTACTATCTGGATACTGACTCAGGAGCTGCTAGACATATGTCTGCTTCCTCTGCCTGTCTCACTCAGCTTTCTGAGCTCAAGCATCCAGCACATTTCTTTACAGCTGATGGTTCTCCTCTTATGGCTACCCAGCAGGGTACACTCACCGTTCCTCGGGATTTCAGTGTCCCTGATGTGTTACATGTTCCTTCCCTGACTCTTAACTTATTATCTGTTGGACAACTTACCGATGCTGGATGTATTGTGAGCTTTACTGACGGCTCTTGCTTTGTGCAGGATCGTTTGAGTGGTCGGATGATTGGCAGGGGCAGTAGACGGGACGGACTTTATACTATGCAGCATCTCCATCTTCCGTCTTCCTCTCTTCCTATTCCTGTGTTAGCTACTCTTGATCTTGCTCTATGGCATCAGCGTCTCGGGCATATTCCTTCTTCTCGTCTCACCGTCCTTCATCAACAAGGAGCTCTAGGCCATGTTCTTCTAATAAACTTTCTCCTTGTTCTATTTGTCCTTTGGCCAAGCAATCTGCTAAGCATTTTCTATTAGTAACTCTAGATCTAGTGCTATTTTCGATCTTATTCATTCTGATGTATGGGGACCTGCCCCTCTCTCTTCCAAGAGTGGTTTCAAATATTATGTCTCCTTTATTGATGATTATTCCCGTTATACATGGGTCTATCTTATGCGTCAGCGCAGTGATTTCTTTTCTATTTATCAGTCTTTTTACTACATGGTTTCCACCCAATTTAACACAAAAATCAAAGTTTTTCGATCTGACTCAGGGGGAGAATATCTCTCAGGTGTTTTTTCGTTCTCTCTTGGTTAGTGATGGCACGCTTCCTCAGCTATCATGTCCTGGGGTTCCAGCTCAGAATGGGGTTGCTGAGCGTAAGCATCGTCATATTCTGGAGACAACTCGCGCTCTCTTACTTGCCACCTCTGTTCCTACTGAATTCTGGGCTGAGGCCCTTCTCACAGCTGTTCATCTCATTAACCGTCTACCTTCGTCCGTTCTCAATCAAGACACCCCTTTTTACCGTCTTCATTCTCGATCTCCCACCTATACTCATCTGCGAGTTTTTGGGTGCACTTGCTTTGTCATTCTACCACCCCATGAACGTACGAAGCTCACTGCTCGCTCTATCCAATGTGCATTCTTGGGTTACAGTACCGAGCATAAGGTTATCGTTGTTATGACCCAAATGCACGACGTGTACGTATCTCTCGTAATGTTACGTTTCATGAGCATGTCCCTTTCTTCCCTACAACGCCACACCTCCTGTATCGTCTCATATTCATTCATGGACTTCCCCGCTGATCATTTCCCTGATTCTTCTTCTCCCATTTCCAATTCGGATCTAGATATATCCATTTCCCATCTTCACATGTCCTTCTACTGCACCTCCTGCTCCCGCCTGCCCTTGACGATTCTGCACCTTTGGAGCCCCGTCGTAATCCTCCTCGGGATCGGCGTCTACCTGCTCGGTATGTTGCTGTCACTTCTATTCTTCCGAGTTTGGTTCCTTTTGGCTGCTGTTCACACTATACAGGAACCCTCTAGTTATCGCGAGGCAATTCAACATGCCGAATGCGTCAGGCTATGTCTGAGGAACTCTCGGCTTTGCAAAGTACTGGTACTTGGGAGCTTGTGCCTCTTCCTCCGTCGATCCTTGGTATCATGCCGGTGGATCTACAAGGTGAAGCTCCGTTCTGATGGTAGTATTGAGCGTTACAAAGCGCGTCTGGTTGCCCGGGTTTCTCGCAGGAATATGGTATTGATTATGAGGAGACCTTTGCTCCTGTAGCAAAGATGACATCTGTCCGTACTTTACTAGCTGTTGCTTCAATTCGTACTGGTCACTCTTTCAGCTTGATGTGAAGAATGCTTTCCTTCACGGGGATCTTCAAGAGGATATCTTTATGCAACCTCCGCCTGGTCTTTGCTCACACCTCTGGACAGGTTTGTCGTCTCCGGCGGGCTCTTTATGGTCTCAAACAAGCCCCTCGTGCTTGGTTTGAGAAGTTCGGTGATGCTATTCGTCTGTTGGTTTTACACAAAGTGAGGCTGATCATGCTATGTTCGTTCATACCTCTTCTGCTGTTGTACTATTCTTCTTCTTTATGTGGATGATATGATCATCACTGGGGGATGATCGTGCTCATATTGAACATACAAAAGACACCTTCAACAGCATTTTTCCATGAAGGATCTTGGACCACTGCGTTATTCTTGGGCTTGAATTGCTCGCAATTCGCGTGGTATCCTTCTTTCTCAACAAATATAACTGCTGATATCTCTCCCAGGGCTGCTCTCTCCGACTCACGCACTGCTGCTACTCCTATGGAACTGAATCAAAAGTTTCGCCCGATT
>JAGVVM010013373.1:0-11778 GCA_019149425.1 Psidium friedrichsthalianum
GGGACCATCCTAACCACGAGAAACGCTTCATCACTTAGTGGAGACAAGACGAGCACCACAAATCGCTGTAAGATCAGCACACTAACGAACCCCAACCTAAAATAGAGACATTCTTTGTGGATAATAGCCAATTTCAGGTCCACAAACGACCTCCACATCTCCTGTTTGCTCGATCAATCTAGCATTCACAAGAAAGGTACCTCAAGTTAATGCAATCAATTCAACTTGATCTACAAGAATGCTATCGTCCCAGCAACTCCTAATTCAGTCACCAAAAGGATTCCAACCAACCAATAGGGCTAAAGAAGAAAACCATTGAACACGAAGAAAAACAGGCCCTAGTCATCTAGCTAACAAGTGAAAAGAACGGATCTCTCCAACACAAAAATCATTAACTCAGAAGGAATAGACACACTGACCCAAGTATACACAGCTTGACAATTTTTTCTACTCTTGGACAAGTAACTGGCAGCTTTGATCCACAAGCAGATACCTGTACTCCGAAACATTCCAACGTCTACCCCACCAGAATTCATTCAACATGAATTTAAAGCATCATCGACTCTAGCAACACCTTAACTTCAGCCTCCAAAAAGGGAGAAAAACCCGCGCTTCTTCGGCTCCTCCTCCACCATCACAGCCTTCATACTATCCTGCTCGACAAGTCTCCAAGCAGCCTGCTCGAAAGCCAAACCTGCCAATGTCGGCGGCTTGTTCAACACAAGAGGGTACCCTCGATTGGTACTCCTGATCACTTCAGAATCCTCCGGTATCACCCCCAACAAAGCCAATCCCAGCATCTCCTGAATATCGAGAACCGACATCATATCCTCTCCCTTAATCATGTCAGTCCTGACCCTGTTCACATCATTTTTATATCCCTGATCCCATCACACTCCAACAACCCAGTGACCCTATCCGCATCTCTCAAGCTCGTTATGTCGGGAGTTGTCACCAACACGGCCTCATTGGCCGGGTGATCGCAGTGATAAACCCGCATCAATGCCAGCAGGACAATCAATGAGTATAAAATCAGGAGAACCTTCTTGCCTAGATTTCAATGCATCAACGAGCCAGACTAATGCTTTCCCACCGAACCCAATCGGCAACTTCGACCTCGGCTTCGAAATACATAGCAATTCGAAATTAGACCAGCGCTTATCCTAACCAGAGCCTGATCAAGCCTACAGTCACCATTAAGTACCTCGACCACAGTGTAATTGACGCGGTTCTCGAGCCGAGGAGGAGGTCCAGGTTGCGGAGGCCGACATCAGCATCAATGGCGACTACAGAGAAGCCGAGGCGGGCAAGGGAGAGGCCGACGTTGGCGGTGGTGGTGGTCTTGCCGACGCCGCCCTTGCCGGAGGTGATGACGACGACACGAGGGGTTTCGCCGGCCAACTGGGGCTTCCGGTTCCACTGGAGGACGGATTGGATCGGCGGGGAGTGTTTGGGCCGGACGGGTATAAGGGTTTTGATGGGATTGAAGAAAGAGAAGAGCTTTGAGGTCGAGTAGAGATTGGGCGCGTGGGGGAGGAGAGTTGGAGAGAAAGCATTGCTTGGTAGTGAGTGAGAGCGAGAAAGGTTCAAGGCGGAGCAGAGCAGAGCCAGAGCTGAGCAGCGAGGGACGACAGAGAAATGGAAGTGGTGCGAGGCCGAGTGAGCGACCCGGTGTGGACGGAGAGTGCGTGTATGTTCAGCGGGCAGCGATATATTTTTTTGGAAAAATTTTAAATAAAAGTCTAAATATTCTCATTTTTTTAAATAAAATTTAAAATAAATTTTATTTTAAATAAGTATCAAAAGTATTATTATTATTTCAAATAAAAGTTGAAGTGGCTATAATTATTTTAAATAGGATCTCATTTTGTTGCCGATGGGCCGATCAAGGATATTTTAGTCAAAATATAATTTTAATCTAATTTTTTTGTTAAAATAAATAAATAAAAACAAAGATACATAGTTGGAGATCAGAGTCGGGAGAGGTCCGGGGACGGACAGTGATTTCTCAGGGGCTCCGACGTCTGGAAGAAGGGAACCCGCAGAGGGGCGTCGCCGCCAGAGCTTGAGCGTATGCGTCGACGGGGAGCTCAAGCGTAGGGTTTTTGGCGGGATTTGAGGTGGATCTGTTGAGAGCGCGAGACGGAGGAGGAGGAGGGCAAGCAGACGGAGCTTCACCATGGGAGGCTCGCGGTGAACTTAAAGGGTCCGCGAGCTGGACGATGAGCGAAGCGATGGGATCTTCGCAGTGGGGAGACGAAATGCAATGACGCAGAGCTCGGAGAATTCAATTGAGGAACAGAGAATGCAGATCTGAGGAAGTGGAAGCGGAAGCGGAAGCGGAAGCGAAAGCGAAGCAGCAGAGGGCCCGGGCCCTCTCTCGCCCTCGCTTCTGGTCGGCGGGAGGTTAGCCCTCCTACCTGTGTTTTCTTTCTTTTCTTGTTGTACTTTTTTTTTTAAAAAAAAATTAAAAATTAGAAAAAAGGAAAAAAAATAAAATAAAAAAATAAAAAGTAAATGTCCAAAATGCCTCTAAACTAAAAGTCAGTTAATTATCCCTTTTGAGATTAATATAGCTACTTTAAACTCTTTATTTGAAATAATATTCACCTCATTGCTTTTCTTTTGAGATGGGCATTTCAAGTTCTTATTTGAGAAAGTAATGGTATTTGTAGCTTTTATTTGCAATTTTTCTTTTCATTTTCCTCTCTTGAATGAGAATTTGTAATTTTCCCTTTTTTAAGTGAAAAACGATATCATGAAAGAGGGGAAATTTCACAATAATGATTTGAAGAGCCATTTTTTTTTAAAAATAAAGGCCAAAGCAATCCTTTTTAAATAAAGGTTGAAGTAATCAAGTTAATCCTAAATACAAATCGAATTTGTCAATGGGCCAATCTTCGCTGACTGGCTTGTTACGTGATTATGCCTCTTGTCAAAGCAAGGCAATTTTTGTCACAAAAAGAAAATTATGGGTGGAAATGTTTTGTACCTAGTTCCTTTTTTGTTTTTCTTTGTCTGAAACTCTACATTTCTCTTTCGACATTATTCTGCCTCTTTACACAGTACGGGAATCAAATTCCGCATTTTGATACTAGCATCCCCACACCATATCCCCCAGGTGTTGATGACCCAATTGAACTCAGATAGAGCAGATACTAGGTGCGCATGACAACACTTTTGGAGCGGAAATCCGTTTGATTATTTAACTTTATTTTTTTACTTATGAAGCATTTTTGTTTTTTTGCTTCAAAAATGTTCTGGAGTAATTTGAAAAAGTAAAAAAAAAAAATTACTCCTCCCCAAAAATAAAAAAAAAAATCAACTTTTATTCAGAATCATAAATGAAAAATTAACTTCTAGTCAACGTTAATTTCTAAAGTATAAGTGTTGTCACACGGGCCTAGCTTCCATAATTGACTTGTGGTAGTGACCAGCCGCCTGTTTTTTATCCGGATGAATGAACGTTCTAGACTGAGGATGGGACTCGAGAGGGGCGAGGAGCGATCTGGTGTCAGGCAGTGGACTTAAGGTTGTAGGAGAGGGAGAACACCTAAATCAATAAATTTAATTTGGGCCTTTTCGATTTTTAGGTTTTGCCATCTATAATTGGTCAGCACGAACCCTGAATTCAATTTGGATAAATAAGAAACTTTTCGACGAAATTGCCCATGTTCTAGTTGCCAAAAAAAGTCGACCAGCAAAAATCTAGCTAGCTAGCGATTATGTGCCTTTATTGGAGACTAAATTGGTTATCTGGAACCCTTGTTCGTAATTTTTTCAAATGAAAATGACAGTAGAACCGCTCAGTTTGGTCGAATGAAGAGTAAATTATTTTTCGGCATTTTACCAGATCAGTTTACCATGCAAATTCTCAGTTGCTTCTAAATTAAGTTGTTCATTGAGATTCTAATAATAATGTTGTCCTTCATTTCACGTGCAAAAAGTCATATCTAAACACGATGGAAATGAAAATAACTATGTAAGGTTAAACAAGCCTCCTGGAACCAAAAAAATTATAATACTCATATACTCTGTCTGTTTAGCAAAAAATAAATAATTTTAAAATATTTTCTTAAAAATAATCTATTGTGTCGTTTGAAATAACTAGCCAGTGAAAAATGTTTTCATCATCCACATCAATTTATATTTAATTATTTTCATGAACGATGAAAATATTTTTTGTGCATTTATTTTTGTATCTGATATGAGCATCAATTAAGGAAATATTTTTCAAGTCATTCATTTTCGGGAAATAAAAAGAGCCGTTCTAACTTGCAGGAAATCGTTTCAACTTGAGCTGCGTGAGGCCACGGTCTTTCGATTTGTTTGAAACACGTGGTTGTGCTTCATTCATCTCCACCGAAAATATGCACGATGAGTTATTGCGAATTTAAGTTAATTTTTGTCGTTTTCCTTAAAGGATCGCGCGATCAAATGATAATGTTGGGCATCAGCGATTTGTGATAGATCTCATGCTCATTTAGATTTTAAGAGCAAATGACGTAAGACTACGATTGGTATCCACAAGCAAACAAGATATGGACCATCTACTTGCGAAAACAAACAGGGTTACAAAATGACTTGAGCATTACGACAGTAATTTATTTTGTGAAGGGATATGTTCATTATAAGCCCTAAAACTTTTTGCGAAAAATGTAATTAATATCTAAAACTTACAATAAGTGCAATCGAATCATTCCATTACTTCCTTTCAATTTGATTAACGAAAATGCCGATATTTTTTTAAAATATTTTCTCTCTTCAAAAGACGATAACATGACTAAACGACGTAGTTTTGGTCCAAATCTATTTTTAATACATTTTTTATTCAAACTAATTAAAAAGTAAGGTAATTAAAAAAAAAAGGTCAAAAAGTTCAAAACCAACGTCGAAAGCTGCCGTCGCCTCCTCACCGCCACTGGGAGGGTCATCAGCACCGTCACGCCGATTCATTCTTTAAAAGCTGCATTGATGGTGAACAAGCTTCCTTCATCAATGCCCGTTGGAATCTTCTTTACATTCCCCCAAATTTGTGCCGCGAGAGAAGAGTTTGAAAAACCCGCCACCCGACCCTTTACTACCCGAATAAAGAATCCCGACAGACCCTGTTTGAATCGCACCGTGTCTAGATTTTGTTCCTTCTTTTGCTCTGAAATCCTTGTGCGGAACACCACTTCGGATGGCGTCACGCACAGTCCAACGCCTCCCTTCAAGCCCCCTCCGCTTCCGTTGCCGATCTCTGACTCGGCCCCTTCTTCCTCGGCTGACCCCGCCAGTGGTCGCCCTCGCCTACTGGGGCCGGGTGAACTCTACCGACCCTTTCCACCGTCGCTGGCCCTTCCCGGTGGTGGTGGGGCGGGGTCTGCGAGGGCTTCAGTGCCCTCAGTTGAACTTTTGGATTCTTTTTTTTTAACCTTACTTTTTTGATTAATTTAAATATATTAAACATTAAATTTGGATCAAAACGACCATATTATCGTGAAGAATAATTATTTAAAAAGTAATATCAGTATTTTTTATTAGTCAAATTAAATAGAATTAACGAAAAGATTCGACTACATTAATTAGAATTCGATTATATTTTTGATAAATTTTAAGATTTAATTATGTTTACAATAAATTTTAGAGTTTTTAATACAATTATCTCTTCGTAACAGGACGACAGTGCCCTACGTATGCGCATGCTCTTATCTTGAGGAGGAATGTGCAACGTGTCAGAGCACCAAGGCGACACGCCATTAACCCTCCCAGGGAGGATCCTCGTTGTCTGTGGTGTCTATGAGCTCAGTGAATCTTATCCGTTGAATCACATGGGCTTCTTTTAGGGCCCACGTGATCCGACGGGTGAAATGCATTGGGCTCGTGTCTACCCACGTCCACCGAAGTGCTGCTGATCTTAGAAGGAAAAGTCAGACTACCTAGAACCATTTACCCTTTCCCACAATCACAAACGCGGGGCAAAAGGCGACACGTGTCCCATCGGGATTCGTGGTTGACAGGACTTGCTTCCTTTCTCGTCACCTCTCTCCTGTGATCAGTTACTTTATCGCTTTTGCTCCCTCTTCCTCCTTCATATATTAATCTTTCACCCTCTCTCTCTCTCTCTCTCTCTCTCGATCTGAACTCACTCGAACAAAGCCTGATTTGCTTTGCTTTACGCCACGAAGATTGCCTTAGATAACTGTTCGCCTCCTACCACATCATCAGGTGCGGTTTCTTCTTCCTTTTCACCTTCTTTTCTCCTGCTCGAATTTCAGGAGTTGTTCTTTGTTGGTCGTGCTTTTTCCGATTTTGGGTCAATTCACCTGTCTATTGCGTTTCAGTCTCGTGGTTCTGGGGATTTTGGATCTGACGTTAATTTCGCTTCGAAACCATTTCTTTTGCTCCTGTCTAAGTCCAGTGGAGTTTTGCTTTCGAAGGTGAATGTGCCTGCTTGGAAATGAAGTTCAATTTAGGGTTCTGATGTATCATCCGAGTTAGATCTGTATTTTACCCTTCAGATTCCTAGTGTATGTAATAGCTTCCGATGGAATTGAGCGCAGGCTTGAAACTGGATAATTGAGAATCGACCAATTGAATTTGATATGTTAATATACCGAGATTTCATGAGGACGACACTCTCAATTCAAGATCCTTCCGTGGAAAGGTGTCACTTTTGGTTAAATTCCTAAATTAATTCCGCGTGCAATTGCATTCCTCTTAAGCCTTGCTGTACGCTATAAAAATCGTGGATTGAAATCATTAGCTGTTTTCCCAAGTTTTAAGATTCAAGCGAGATATTAAAACTCACGTAAAGTTTTTGGCTGTGAAGGATCCGTGTCCGGAGGATCTTACGGTGCAGGATGCTGCTTTTAGTGTTGTAGGCTGGAACTCTCTCTCTCCCCATTAATTGTTTTGTCCCCCCTTCTTCCTCTCATCTAAGTCCCACCTTGTATTCATTGGCGGATAGAGATGCATCAAGTTTTTCAGTAGCATTCCGGTAAATCTATAGCCAATATCGTGCTTTTATTTTTCAAAATGCTTTTCTTCATAGGATTGAACAGTTTGTACTTTCTCTTGTTGGGCCTCGACATAGCTAAAAAATCTGTCTTGGAAGTTGCCATTAAAGCAGGCTCATTCTGGTACTGTGCATTATTACCATAATGTGCTTCCTTCATGTGTGCTGAGCCATATTGCTTGATGGTTGGCTGACTTTGTTTCTTTTCCTTATTGCCTTTTGCAGGCCAATGTGAGCTTTCAAACCTGGACAGTAAGAGTCGCTTCAGCTGTTCGGTTCATTGGTCTTTACCTATAGTGCACGATGGGCAAATGCAAGGGTTGTGGGAAATTAGGGAGAATGATGCCAAGGGATGGGAACTCGAGTGCTTACCTTTTTGCTCTTATGCTCTCTCCCGTTGTTTCCGTTTGGGAATGTGTCATCCGTAAGATGAGGTATTCCTACAGACCTGAGTGGGTGTAGTTTCTGTACATTTGGGCATTACGTTAGGCTTACTAAACAGTAATTTAGGGTTTACATACTTCAGCGAAAGGAAGACTTGTCTTAAAGAATAACAGTTAATTGGATATGTTTTAGAGGAATCTCCATTTGAATAGCAGTTATAAACACTAAACTTACTAGAGTCTGGTAGTTATCATGGATAACTCAGCACAAAACAAAGGGCAACCTGTCATGAGGAAAGTAAAAAAGAAGCAGGGGAAGGATGAGCTGGATCGACTCAAACAGGCTGAGAAGAAGAAGAGACGCCTGGAGAAAGCCCTCGCTACGTCTGCAGCTATACGTGCTGAGCTAGAAAAGAAGAAACTGAAGAAACAAGAGGAACAGCAAAAGCTTGATGAAGAGGGTGCTGCAATTGCCGAGGCTGTTGCCTTGCAAGTTCTACTTGGTGAAGACTCAGATGATGCATGTAAGATTGTCTTAAATGAAGAAAATGAGGGTTTTAATCCTTGGGACTCCAATGGCCATTTTAACTTCTTTATGGATGGAAGGAGCGCTGATGTGCCTTATCACCATAGCCTAAACTACGCACTTGACCCAGTTGGGTGGATCTCACATTCTCAAGATTCTAGAGTTGAGTGGGGTGGCTTTGGAGGTGGTGACTGGGGATGTTCCGATGGAACTTATGGACATGATCTACATGGTGAATTCATCAAGAATGGAAGTTGGGCCTCCACAGATCTTTCGCCTGGCCTAATTGCCGCACAGGCTGTTTCGTCTTTGCGGATAAGAGAAGATGGGGATGTGAACACCATTCTTCTGAATGGGATGCTCAGAGGTTAGGCCATTGTCCAAGATATCATTGCAGTCTGAAAGGGGTCCTTTAACTATGGTTTTTGATGATGGTTTTCTTGTGTATATATCCGTCAAAGTCGCTGCATTTGCTTCCTATCAGATTGAAAAAAAAAAAGTAGTGTTGCCGGGGTTCTTAAGCTATTTTTATGCCTTTATTTGAATTATGAGTTTGACAATCAGAGACATGTAGACTCCAGTGGTGTAATTTTCTTCGATGGAGAAAATTATCAGCTGTTCCTCCTGGTTTCAGAATGTTTTATTTTCTGTAGCTTGATGTGCTGTGCGAGATTCCGGTACCACCCTCTCGCGAGTGTAGTAGGGTGACTCTCTGTCTCTGCTCAATGGACCATAAAAAAAGTTGTTTTTCGAGGCATGGTTTGTTTTGCAAAAAATGGATAATGTGAATTTTTTTTAAAGATGACTCTTATATATAATAGAGATAAATGAATGAAATTTATAAATTATTATTGACCATGAAAGGGTAGATGATACACATGGTTCATGAATTTTGATCAAATATTTAATGTAGTTCCTGAACTTTAAATTTGTTTGATGTGGTTCTTGAATTTTATCTTAGTGTATAATGTCGTTTCTAAATTTTTGATTTGTTTAATGTGATTCTTGGGTTTTTGGTATATGTTCAATTTAACCTCTAGACTATATGAAAATGTTCAATTTTGTATGTCTATGAATTCAAGTTCAACGATAATGTTGAAGATTTTCATATAGCTTGTGACTACATTAAGTTCATGGACATATTGAACTTAAAAGTTCGAGAACAACATTGCATATTGAGTCAAAGTTTATAGACTACTTATGTTATTATCTCAGAATAAAAATATTTTTCATTGGTAAATTATTTAAAGCAATGCAAGTTATAATCTTTAAGAAAATATATTTTAAATAATTTATTTTTTGCAAAACAAATAGAGTATCTCGGGTTGTGGTAATTCAAACCATATTTGCATTTGCAATGCATTAATAGTAGATAATACGAGAAAGATCGTTTTGAAGATGAGATTTTTTTTTTTTTTGGGGGTAGGTTTAATAAGTGTCCTCTAGTCATTCGGTAGTTAATATCCCAATAAAATTTGCTTTTGTTGTTTTCCACCACGCGAAATGTACAAGTTAAGTCGTCTCTCTTTCTCTATCGCGCCCACTCGCACGCACCACAAGAAAGTTACATTCCAGCTTTGCGAGAATGGAGTTTAGTTCCCGGGAAAGATGATGTAATGTATACTTGATACATGAGGAAGTGAGCGAAGAGCTGACCCCGACCATCTACGTAATTTGAAATTCAGAAGGATTAAGTATCAAGCTGCCCCCATCATCACTTAAAATTCAATTTTAGATATGATATGTATTAAGCTATCGGCGTAAATTAATCTTGACATGGCTTGAAATTTTTTTTTTTTTTGGTCGGGAAATGTTGATAATATTCACTTAAAAGAGTTTAGCGAGTGCAAGTTCCTAGCTTCAGAGCAAATTAAAACAAAAAGAGGTAGTGGGCGATACAAGACCCAATCCGGAAGCCTCAGCAACCCAATTGGCCACAGAGTTGGTTTCCCTATTGCAATGGGCGAGAAAAGAGAGAGGGAAAGAGAAGGGTTTCGACTAGGGCCATGGCTTCCACTTGCTCGGCTGAGGTTGTTGTCCTCGATTTAGCAAATCCATCTACTAATCATTCCGCCGGAGTCGCGGTAGATGCACGCCCAAAGCTCCCATCGACGAGCTCTCGAGGCAGAAGCACACCACGGCTCTCGTCGCGACTTGAATTTAAAGAACATTAATTTAGAGGCAAATCATATTCAGCGTGGAAAAAAAATGCATATGATCCATTTCCTTTGGAAGCTTTTGCTCCTTGCGTGAGAAAACCATTAGATTCCAACTCATGTGGAGTGAAAAAAAATAAAAGAAGATAGCTGTCTGGCCAATGAGCTCACGTGTCCCGACAAAACATAAATAGCAAAAGCCAGACGTTAAAATCTTACGGACAATGCCACGGCAGGCCAACGGATTTGATCGAGAATCTGCAGTACGTTTGATGAGCCCGTCTGAGGCAGTCAAACATCGCGCCTCATCCACCGTCGATGGCTTCCTCCGCCACGGCGGTGGCACTCGCGACGCCTTTCTCTCTGTCTCCGCCGCAGCCACGACGCTTCCCTCACCGCCTGGCGGTCCTATCGCCCTCCGGTGCTCGCTCCACTTTCGTTGCTCACGGCCAGGCGTGCACATCCCATTTAGCTCCGTCGTTTCACCTCCAACAGTGCCGAACACATCGCTCCTAAGCTTGAATGGGGCGTGGAAGGTTAGGTCGCTGATTAAGCAGCCTCTTATCTCCGCCGACGATCAGTGGGGCATGTGGACCGCTCTCTTCGCCACCGGCGCTTTTGGTCTCTGGTAGTGGTATCTCTCCTTGCTCTTTCATGGGTTGCACCGTTCGCCGTCAGATTTTAGCTACTCGGCACAGAGTATAAATAAGTACTTCAAAGGAAAAAGGGAAAAAAAAAAAAAAAGGGACGGGACGAACAAGCGATTTTGACAGTTTGTGGTAGTTTTTGGCAATGCAAGAGAGAGCTGGAGTGATTTAGTTCGTTAACTTGATGCAAGGTCTGAGAAGACCAATATTGGGAGTATGGTGAGTGCTGCATTGGTCAGCACTTTGATCGGGCTCGCGGCGAGCAATGTTGGGATCATTCCTTGTGAAGCGCCTGCTTACTCGACAGTGTTGGAATTCCTGCTGCCATTAACTGTTCCATTGTTATTGTTCCGAGCGGACTTGCGCCGTGTATTTCGATCCACCGGGAAGTTGCTCTTGGCTTTCTTGCTTGGCTCAGGTAATGGCAGTAGCTTTAAGAAGGAGGGTATATGATGAAACTCACTCCAAGATGGATTGCCACATCATGGATGGAATAAGAAATCGTTGCAAAGACCTCCCTAATTCTTTTCTTTTCTTTTCTTTTCTTTTTTGTATGTTCTTGCGGCTGTAATCTCTTACCAATGGTTGATCCTTTCTTTCCCTGCAATGACATCTACTCAGCACTCGATACCATTCAACAGTTTGTTGAAGCTATCTCTTCTTCAAGTTCATAGAGTAACGCAATTTAATTTATGCCAGAATTACATTATCTGACCATAGCCATCTCATTCTCAATTATCCACTGTAGATTTATGACTCTGCATTACTCTTTGCAATATTATAAAATGATCTTTTGCTTGGACTTTTTCGGAGTAATGCCTTTCTTTTTTCCAATCATCACAGTTGCCACTGTAGTCGGTACTGTTGTGGCATTTCTGCTGGTGCCAATGAGATCGCTTGGTCAAGATAGCTGGAAGATTGCTGCTGCTCTTATGGGGAGCTACATTGGAATGTGAATGCTAAGCAAATGCTGTTGCAGATCTTATATATAGCCTAAGCTCTCCGAAGAACGGATCTTTTTCGGTACTATACATTCATTTTGGCAGCTATTGACTGTGTTATCTAA
>JAGVVM010013376.1:0-15048 GCA_019149425.1 Psidium friedrichsthalianum
GGGGGGAGGAGGGGTATTTATATTCCAGACGGCCCGTAAGGGGGCCTTCTCAGTTCCTGCCCGGCGGCCTGGCCCAAGCACGCCTTTCCGAGGGAATGGCGCAAGGGTGCCGTTGCCTAAGATTCACTCAGCTCCTAGTTTTTGTGCAAGGGGGTTGGGAGATTGGAGGGTTCCGTCCTTTTGCGGGTAGTGGGTGGAGTTGATTCGGGTTGTCCAGCAGAGATGTGAAGGCTATGTAGTAGTAGTTTTTTGATGAGAGGCGTCATCTTGCGCATTTTATCTGTTGCATTTTTGATTTTTTTGGTTCTGCACGTTAAGAGTCGGATCGAATCTTTGTTGCGAGTTTAGCACTTGCCGAGTTGGAAGCTTGCTCGTTTATCCAACTTAATTTCTTGCTTTAGTGTCGTTTGTGTTAAAAATGAGAGTGTTCTTTGCATTTGGTTATGCCTCTTATCAGCCCATTCTGGATTTGTTGTTCTTTTGCGGGCCTTCTCCTCTCTAGATGACCAAGAGTGCGCTGCAGCAGAATTTCTTTGATAAAGCCGCTGAATGTGGTTCGGCTATCGCTTAGGCAGGTTTCAACTTTACTCAACGAACTTCAAGCAAGACATTGTATGTAGAGCAAAGAGTTGAAGTGGCGTTTCTGTCTGTAGTGGTACGAGTGGTACATACACTCTTTCCTATGTGAAGAACTCTTGATGAAGACCGCTATCATATCACTGTGAATACAGTAATCAGCAGAAAACGAGTATCTTCTGCGCTCGTGAAGGCATAAGGGAAGGGGGGGAGAAGGGGGGAGAAGGGAGCCGTTCTGCGACAAAATTGCAATCCCAGCAATATGATTCGCGACCGTGTGTCCGAGTGGGAACGCCCGTTGTTTGCGCAGAAGAAAGGTGGCGGGCCATTGAGAAGCTTCTGCCACGTCTGAAATGCTGTCGGTAAGCTTTTCTATGTATGAAACTTGTGAGATTATTTGGCGCGAACCGATCAAGCATCTGCAGATTAAACAGGAAAGCCAGATTGGATCAGGACCAATGATTCACGCTTCTTGTTTGGTGTCGCACCAGGGGCTGTCCCATTAAAAGCACATTCTATTGTAGTTCACTATTCAAGTCTACTCTTTCTTTGGACAATGCTTCCCTGCATTCATAGATGTGGAAGAGGGGGTACGTCAGTGGGTTTAATTCTGCAATGTCACCAGCACCCTGACGTGTTTGACAAGAAACAGTAGTAACTGCAAAGGGGTAACTGTCGCTGGGCCGAGAAAAAAGGCAAAGCAACAAAATCGGTTGGCATGTTCCCGGTGCGTCTTAGCCAGTATGCGAATGCGCCAGTACAAAGCGATTCGGCTTGTGTGGGGGTAAACGTGATGCTTGTTTGATTGCGTGTTTCACTTTACCGCTGGGACCATCGACTTCGAGAGGAATACGTTTCTCCTGTCCCTGAAGGACAATCATAGTCTCCATCGGAACTTTTGTTGAAGTCCAGTGCTCATGCCACCTAGGATCACTAGACTGAACCAGGAATGAACCCCACGTCAGGCTATGCGGTTAAATGCTATGCATCGTCTTCACTATTTTTGTCCACGATTCCCGTGTCATATATGCGTGAACAAACAGGCGGCTTATAATGAATCACATCTCTGGGTTTCAAGCCACAATAATCGGAATAACTTATCAATGTTGCTATGGATCTACCCAACCATAGTCTATGGAGAGATCTAATTTTGGAACTCTTTTAGGGGAAGAGTTAAAAGGCGATGAGTTTCCGTGTGAACCCCTTGAGTACGGATAGTGCCAGGAGGGAAAGGAAATGGTCCACCTGCCACCAAGCTGGCCCTGGGCATTGTGAACTGAAAGAAGTTTCGAGCACTGCAAACGATTGAACGAGTCTTCCCAGGGGCCATTGGTACGTTGAAGGAGCAGATCCATATAACCCAATTTTGATCACCACAATAGGAAGTTTTGTGTCTATCTCTATTCTGGAGAAAAAAGAACCAAATTTGAGCTAATGGAAAGAGTTCTTATCAAAGAATGCTGAATAATTTCCCATGAAAGTAGATAATGTCGGAAACGGGCTGGAATGCCCGTCGCCACAACTAGAACCATAATGGATCTCAAAAACAACTGCTTGTCAGACGGAAGGATTGAGCAGACGTTGAGATTTTAAAAGACAGGCTTTGGTATTTCAACAAAGAGCCCATTTCTTGTGAAACTAGTAGTTAACATACAAATTAACTATCACTCGTCTCGTGTCAGACATTATCAAGGACCCAGACACAAAAACCTATTCAAGTCCAAACAGCAGCTAGAAAGTGGTGGTCACAGTCTCCCTCTTAGAGTAAGCGTGAGCTGGTATTGAAGTCCATCAAAAGGTAGAGGTAGATGGAGGACGTACTTGTTTATATAATAACAAGGTGCCACGACTTGGAACTGATTCTTGGTTATCATCATTAGATCCAGCAAAACCCAAGGCCCACTAGACTCCATTTTGAATGGCAAAGGTTTGGCTCTGTCTCTCCTTCCTGTGACCTGTCACATGACTTCTCAATGTAAGCTCAGATGAAGACCTTTGTCCTAGAAGAGAATGCATTGGCAAGCAAGTATGATGATGCATGCAGAGAGCTTTTAGTCTTGACAATAGTAGATTACAGTCCACTTATGCCTTTTACAGTTTATTGCTTTCTTAAATGCAAAATTTCTGTCAAAGAAATGAAGGACAACAGGTAGCATTGCAGGATTTCTATTGTTGACACTTGACATATCTTAAAACACACCAAATTAACAATGGTAGTTGGTATGATAACCCCGAAACGGATATCAAATTGCTAATTCAAGGACAAATAAGAATGTCATCTAGTGGTCGATGGTGCTAAACTACGATCTCCATCACCTGAATTGCATTCTGCACTGAGTTGCAGTCAAGCAAATGACTAGAGTGAAGATATCATATTGAGGACTGTACCTTATGATGAGCAAAATCAATGTGAGAGGGATCTGAAACATTCTCCTGAGTGTATCATAGCCATAGAATAAATCACGCTGAATTGTCACAGTCGAGAATTCAGGCTTATCGAAATCCTCAGGCAACCTGAATTTTATCATTGCAAGAGAACTCATAAGATTCTTTGCCGGCCACTACTATTTCCACTACATAATGTTTAAATAAGCAGTGGACACAACATCACTAATTCACAAGCATATCACATATAGGAAAAGAAATATCCACAGAAAAGATTGATTACATTGGAGGTTTGGTGGCATTAGCTCTTTCCCAACCATTTTCATCAGGCAAACAAAGAGGAGGCCTTGAGAAATCATCGTGGGGAACCTTGTCGCACATGCTCTTGGAGATCGAACAGCGCGTGCCTCAGGACCTTCTGAAGCAGCCTGAGGAATCCGTGTACATCGACCCACAACCGTCAAAGGACCACCCATGGTATGAGCACTGCAGATTCCCATCTTCATCAATCCGCCCTTCCTATAAGCAAAATCAGATCAACCCATCACAAATATGACCACCAAAAGGATTCTAGAGTAAAGCATCCCAAAACCAGGCCACTATATCACATGTTCCACAACATTTACTTCCCCATTTTCTTGGAAGTTAAAGAAAGAAAGCACGCGGTTCACCATCTGACGGCTGAGAAGAATACCGAGACGAAATCTCTCAAATGAAGAACTTAAGCATCTTCTTAATCATATTTCTTAACTGACGCACTGTTATAATCTAATACCGGAACTTCAAATTCTCAGCTTCCACGTAAAGACATCACCCCTAACTAAGTTCAGAAGAAAGATCAAGGAAATTACAGATAATGGAGCGAGGCGATGGGGGCACTTGTCATCAAAAGCGACCCACTGATTATTGGAATTATCAAACCAGAGCACGAGGTCTCGACCCAGAAGCTGAAACGGGGTGGGCAAGCGAGGGTCCAAGTCTTCAATCAAAGAAACAGGGTACCAATGGTCTCTCCACGAGAACTTGGAGGCCGAGCTCTCGTCACCAAGCTCCTCCTCAGCTCTGAACTCGTCTTCTTGAAATTGATCGCCATGTGTCTCCGTCGATTTCTCTGGCTCGGAGGTCGGAGGTGGCGATGTAGAAGGAGCAGCTACCCTGAGCGGAAAAGGAGAGAACTTTAATCTCTTGGGTGCTTGACGCGAGAAAAACTTGTGGGTTTGACGGGAAAAAGAGCAGGGAATTTGAGGAATTGTTTTGGGTTGCTGATGATGGTCGAGCGACGACGGACGAAGAAGCAGAGAGAGGTTGAAGCAGTGACATGCTTTGAGACTTGTTTATTATTTCGTGTGTTCGGACACTGCGACTCAGGAAATTACGAAGTTCGAACGGAGAGATGATTTCTTTATTCTCACGACAGAGATCTGTGAAGAGTAGTCTAGAAAGTTGCGTGCAAGTATCGGAAATGTGCCGTGTCTCTTTGCTAGCTAAGCCCAAAAAAGTCTCGGTCCATGCTTGAATTAGTTGAACTGAATGTGAACTAGCAGAGCGATAACTTCGGCTAAATTGAAGAAAAATCCAGCCTGCACAATTTTCGCTACTTGAAAAAAAAAAAAAATTTCCAAACATGCAAAGTTAGGCGAGCTTTCAAATTCCTTACCGGAAAGTTGATTGAGGTTCATTTTGATGGGTGAAACCGGCTTGTGATCTGGATACAGCATGGCATGTGCAACTTTACAAAGGCTAACCATTTGCTTTTCCAATCAGGCTATAGACACAAGCCTAACAAGGTAATAGACAATGCTGAACTCATACCACCTCTGCTGGGCATGCCAATGCTGAACTAATCCGCTAGTTGAAGGTCTTTCAGGGTTGACATGCGCAGAGGCAACGCTCCGTCTGCGCAAACCACTCGCATAAACTGACTTGGGGATGAGGTGATACCTCCAACTCCTAGCATCCCATTTTGTCGGTACAACTCCACACACAACCCTCCGTAATACCAACTCTATTCTCACAGGCAAGTTTGCTTCCTTGATAGCATCCCAGTCCCTTAGTCCTCATGTTTTAAGGGCCCCAAGAAGCAAAATTAGTTCAGCATTGGCATACCCAGCAGATGTACTGATTTCAGAGAGAAGTTTCCTTCTGCATTCAGTCTCTAAGTAACAGACTCTCGGGGGGCTAATTGATAGCTCGCATTGGGCATCCAGTTAGCTGAAAACTTATCGGAGTCGGCAATATAGTAAGCCATCACAAGCATCAAGAGCAAATACTTGACTAAGAGAACATGGCAAAGATTTATCGGCTCACCCTATAGTTGAATGACCATATCATGAGATTTAAGATATTAGCTTCGATAGATAAGTTGCGGGGTTGCCCTTCATGAATGGAGGAAACTTATATGTTATCATGAATCTGAACATTAAGTAAGCGAGGATTACCCATAAGCCCCCCGAAGTAAGGAGATGGCAGAGAGATATTACAGGGAGTAAGCATGTCACTAGGCGATCGGCATAGTGGCAGCAAAGTCTTGTCTGGAGTGGGGTCACCATAGGGGATCAAGACTACAGGTTTGCAAAAGCTTTACAGATGAAAGTTCTAATGAAGCAGCCAGTGTGAGTCTCCACAAAGTTGTAGAGAGCAAGCACCAACAGAATCACAATCCTTCTCCCACCAACAGAATCATAATCCTTCT
Organism: Psidium friedrichsthalianum; assembly: GCA_019149425.1. NCBI lineage: Eukaryota > Viridiplantae > Streptophyta > Magnoliopsida > Myrtales > Myrtaceae > Psidium > Psidium friedrichsthalianum. The sequence goes on from JAGVVM010013376.1 coordinate 5,654, forward strand.
CCCTCACTCAAGGTCCACTAGCAATGATCCTTTGAACTTTACCAAGAACAACTGGCGAACTCCAGATAATCCTTCTGACCAAATGACAGCCAACTTATACTAGGTTACAAATGATCACCCTTCCCGTGGAATCCGCAGCATAGAATTTCCCAATGTGGAAGAGTTAATAGCTGTATCTGGATGGATGATGTTGAATCGCAGACCATGATTCTTCTCCAATTTTACAAAATGCCAACCTGCTTACTGTTATTTTCCAGCGCAACACTGCCCAACATTCTCGACACCCAAAGTAGGACTTCCCCAAAATATGACATGGTTAACAAAGAGGTACCAATTCTGTGCCCACAGTGTGCTGGTGTTGGAACCCCCAAAAGTCCTGGTAGGCATATTTCTCATGGTTTTCTTGAAAATCTAGAATGTCTAAGAACTCTGTCAACGTTGGGAGAATTTTCTAATTGGCAAGTAGATTGAAGAGCGAAATCTCGGGCTCCCATCCACCGCTGCCAGATCGTTCACCAAGAAATTCCCGTGAGCTGAACTGGTAGAATAGGTTCTCAGAAATGCTAACGGTGAAGTTCGCTCATCGGTGTTTTGATTTGTAAGGCTGGAGTATTCATGGAATTCGACAAGGTACCCTGAGATGGAAAACAAATGTACGTGGACAGATAGACCAAATGGAGATATAAACAAGGAATTTTGTCAGCCCAGCACTGCAGGATTGATAAAACCATTGATCGTAAATAGCTACTTGATAGACACCAAAAAATATTTCTGTCAACAGGTTAGAAGATTGGAAATCTCTTAGTCCCCCCATGACATCGCAACATGAATGAATATGCCCAAATAGCAAAAGAAATCCACAAAAGCTCGCATTGAAAAACCATGACACGGCACCTTGCCGGACGCCTAATCCTTCTCCAACTTTTTGCAGACAGCTCGAAGCCAGACTTGATCTCTGAATTCTTTCGGCAGCTGAGACCAATTGGGATCCATTCTCATCCAGGCCGGAGGTGCAGTCAAAGGCTCCAAGCGCAGTCCCCCATGTGGCTGGTTCCTTCTCTGCTGAGCGAACTGACAAACAGGTCGACTGCATAAATATTGCATGACAATAAGCCGAGCTGCGAGCCAGAGTGTAGAGATACGAGAGCTTCAGCGAAAATCTGAATCCAGAGAAGCACGCAACTGCTAGCTGAAAGCTACTGCTGACGGCGGCAATAACAGCAATGCTGATTTCTTTGAACTCGAGATCATTGATGGGTCCCTTGAGAAGAGGAGGACCAAGTCAACAAAGCGAGTGATACACGGGAGGCGTAGGCGTACCTGCGTGGCCATGACTCATATTCCTCTCTCTCTCTCTCTCTCTGACACACATGCACGCGAAAAAGAGAAGTCCAAATGGATTTAGCATGCCATTAAAGTTACAAGAATAGAAAAAGTCATGAGCTTTGTAAAGTTTCTCACTTTCTCTCTCGTTTTGCAGGATTGGACTCTTGATTGACCGGCCAACAGCATCTCCAAACATGTGAAAATGAATGGTTGGAGAATGTCTGCGTTCTTGTGATCTCCTTGATTCTCTCTGGAAACCCACATTTGGATCTTGATTCCGGAAAAGCAGAAACCAATCCAACTCAGACAAGTGAACTTGACACGCACAAAAAGACAAAACCAAGTCCCAAGATTCTATTTGGCTTCTTAGGGAAAGCAATCTCCACCTGATTTACCCGACCACATAGTTCAAGAAAGCGACCAATTGCGGTTGCCACCAGCAGCTGTCTTTTTAGCGGGCAATAACATCTTCATTTGACTACTCTTCAATGTCTAGATTTGATGGGAAAGTGCCCAGCAACGGATGTAACTCGGCGGGTCCCTACAGAGTTGTATTCATTTTGGAAACAGTGGATGCATTTCACCTGTTTGTTGATTCGCTTCTTTAGATGCATGTAAAGAGGAGATAATCTGCAGGACACAGAAGCAGGTGCTTTGATCATCAGCTCAGGATGGCCGTGGAGCCCGATTGGCCTCAGTTGCCCAGAGAACTTCTGGAGATGATCTCAGATCGGTTAACCAGACTAGATGATCATGTCCGATTTCGAGCTGTCTGTCGAAGTTGGGCAAGCATCAGACCTCCCTCCAGGTATTACGTTTTCATTATTCAGTGATGCAATATATCAATCATTCTGGCGGAAGTAAGAATTTGATAACCCTTCAACTCTGCTTGCATACTATATTTTACTTTTACAGCTTCTACAATGTTATATCTTCATAGTATTATCCTAGAGGGGACAAATGACAAAATTTCATCTGAACATAACTGTAGTTCTTATTATGATGCTTTATACGGGAGATGACATACTTGATGCCTATTTGGGCCACGTCAAAATGAACGCTCTGCACCTTGAATTTTGCCAAACAACACGAAGATGAAAAATGTACAAGCTCTAGATTCAAAGTCTTTCCCAGAGCGGGAATGTCTGGCAGCAAGGCAGGAATGAATCTTTCAGGTCGCACAATCTTGCAATGAATATAGTCTAGATGGTCATGCTAATTCTTTCTCCCAGGTAGAAAGTCATACTAACATCATTTCAAGTGCGAGGATGTTCAATATTACTAACTTGAGGGGTCAAATATTTAGAAAATATAATTTTCATTTACTCTGTCTTGATAACAATTTGCATCCGTAGTTGGGTAACAGTCCCCATCTGTTTTAGCCAGTAATGGTATCCACATTGAGGTGTGGCTGTTGGTAATGTACAGTAAAGTAGTCCAATCCAGCCAATAAGTTCAGTGTTTGACTTCTTGTGCTTATTTTTTTATAAATGCATCGACGTCGCCAACAAAGGGTACCTCGTCAAATGCCATGGCTACTCCACCCTTGTAATCAGGACTCTGATACAAGAACTTTTGTCAGCATTTGGGAGAACAAGTTCTATCGATTCAGCTCACCAGAATTTCTTGGTAAAAGATGCTGTGGTTCCTCTTATGGTTGGCTGGCATTGCTAGATGGAACTCCTGAAATTTTACTCTTTAATCCACTGACTGAAGAGAAAATTCTTCTACCAAACTTGACAAGATTGCCAGAGGTCCTTGAGTTTCTCGAAAAGGGTGAGGAATACCTCTATCAAGATTTTATGGGGGAGCACCACACTATAGACATGGATATCATGAAGAATTTCTTTGTCCACCGTATTGCCTTGTCAGGAGATCCTACTTTGGTAAACCAGAATTCTTGGGCAGCACTGTGCTATGATTTAAGAGCAAATAGACTGGCTTTTTGTAAGGTACATGAGAAATCGTGGACTGTGCTCCAAGACCAACCATCGAGATATGTTGATTTTCTCATTCACAAAGAGCAACTATATGCAGTGGATTCCACTGGAAGAGTGATCATATGTGACTTAAGTTCCCCTGAGAATTTGGTCATTGTTCAGCCTGAAGTATCTGGACCTCGCCGCAGATATTTGGTTGAACTAAGAGGAACTTTGCTAATGGTTTGCGCGCCAATGGATAATGTGGTCAACTTATCTGAGGAAGAAGAGGAGAGCTTTTATGAGGCACTGCTTGATAGTGACTACTCTGTCATTTATGACTCTGAAGATGGTGGCGGAGGACCTCTCCACATGGAATATAAGAACAGAGCTTTTTGGTTCCTTGTCTTTGAATTGGATGAGGTAGAGCGAAGATTGGTGAAGGTGAACAACTTGGGAAACCATGCCCTGTTCTTGAGTCAAAATTACTCCCTGTCCTTATTGGCTTCTGAAGTGACTTCAGAAGCCATAAGGACAGGGAGTAATTTTGACTCAAGAACAGGGCATGGTTTCCCAAGTTGTTCACCTTCACCAATCTTCGCTCTACCTCATCCAATTCAAAGACAAGGAACCAAAAGCTCTGTTCTTATATTCCATGTGGAGAGGTCCTCCGCCACCATCTTCAGAGTCATAAATGACAGAGTAGTCACTATCAAGCAGTGCCTCATAAAAGCTCTCCTCTTCTTCCTCAGATAAGTTGACCACATTATCCATTGGCGCGCAACCATTAGCAAAGTTCCTCTTAGTTCAACCAATATCTGCGGCGAGGTCCAGATACTTCAGGCTGAACAATGACCAAATTCTCAGGGAACTTAAGTCACATATGATCACTCTTCCAGTGGAATCCACTGCATATAGTTGCTCTTTGTGAATGAGAAAATCAACATATCTCGATGGTTGGTCTTGGAGCACAGTCCACGATTTCTCATGTACCTTACAAAAAGCCAGTCTATTTGCTCTTAAATCATAGCACAGTGCTGCCCAAGAATTCTGGTTTACCAAAGTAGGATCTCCTGACAAGGCAATACGGTGGACAAAGAAATTCTTCATGATATCCATGTCTATAGTGTGGTGCTCCCCCATAAAATCTTGATAGAGGTATTCCTCACCCTTTTCGAGAAACTCAAGACCTCTGGCAATCTTGTCAAGTTTGGTAGAAGAATTTTCTCTTCAGTCAGTGGATTAAAGAGTAAAATTTCAGGAGTTCCATCTAGCAATGCCAGCCAACCATAAGAGGAACCACAGCATCTTTTACCAAGAAATTCTGGTGAGCTGAATCGATAGAACTTGTTCTCCCAAATGCTGACAAAAGTTCTTGTATCAGAGTCCTGATTACAAGGGTGGAGTAGCCATGGCATTTGACGAGGTACCCTTTGTTGGCGACGTCGATGCATTTATAAAAAAATAAGCACAAGAAGTCAAACACTGAACTTATTGGCTGGATTGGACTACTTTACTGTACATTACCAACAGCCACACCTCAATGTGGATACCATTACTGGCTAAAACAGATGGGGACTGTTACCCAACTACGGATGCAAATTGTTATCAAGACAGAGTAAATGAAAATTATATTTTCTAAATATTTGACCCCTCAAGTTAGTAATATTGAACATCCTCGCACTTGAAATGATGTTAGTATGACTTTCTACTGGGAGAAAGAATTAGCATGACCATCTAGACTATATTCATTGCAAGATTGTGCGACCTGAAAGATTCATTCCTGCCTTGCTGCCAGACATTCCCGCTCTGGGAAAGACTTTGAATCTAGAGCTTGTACATTTTTCATCTTCGTGTTGTTTGGCAAAATTCAAGGTGCAGAGCGTTCATTTTGACGTGGCCCAAATAGGCATCAAGTATGTCATCTCCCGTATAAAGCATCATAATAAGAACTACAGTTTATGTTCAGATGAAATTTTGTCATTTGTCCCCTCTAGGATAATACTATGAAGATATAACATTGTAGAAGCTGTAAAAGTAAAATATAGTATGCAAGCAGAGTTGAAGGGTTATCAAATTCTTACTTCCGCCAGAATGATTGATATATTGCATCACTGAATAATGAAAACGTAATACCTGGAGGGAGGTCTGATGCTTGCCCAACTTCGACAGACAGCTCGAAATCGGACATGATCATCTAGTCTGGTTAACCGATCTGAGATCATCTCCAGAAGTTCTCTGGGCAACTGAGGCCATCGGGCTCCACGGCCATCCTGAGCTGATGATCAAAGCACCTGCTTCTGTGTCCTGCAGATTATCTCCTCTTTACATGCATCTAAAGAAGCGAATCAACAAACAGGTGAAATGCATCCACTGTTTCCAAATGAATACAACTCTGTAGGGACCCGCCGAGTTACATCCGTTGCTGGGCACTTTCCCATCAAATCTAGACATTGAAGAGTAGTCAAATGAAGATGTTATTGCCCGCTAAAAAGACAGCTGCTGGTGGCAACCGCAATTGTCGCTTTCTTGAACTATGTGGTCGGGTAAATCAGGTGGAGATTGCTTTCCCTAAGAAGCCAAATAGAATCTTGGGACTTGGTTTTGTCTTTTTGTGCGTGTCAAGTTCACTTGTCTGAGTTGGATTGGTTTCTGCTTTTCCGGAATCAAGATCCAAATGTGGGTTTCCAGAGAGAATCAAGGAGATCACAAGAACGCAGACATTCTCCAACCATTCATTTTCACATGTTTGGAGATGCTGTTGGCCGGTCATCAAGAGTCCAATCCTGCAAAACGAGAGAGAAAGTGAGAAACTTTACAAAGCTCATGACTTTTTCTATTCTTGTAACTTTAATGGCATGCTAAATCCATTTGGACTTCTCTTTTTCGCGTGCATGTGTGTCAGAGAGAGAGAGAGAGAGAGGAATATGAGTCATGGCCACGCAGGTACGCCTACGCCTCCCGTGTATCACTCGCTTTGTTGACTTGGTCCTCCTCTTCTCAAGGGACCCATCAATGATCTCGAGTTCAAAGAAATCAGCATTGCTGTTATTGCCGCCGTCAGCAGTAGCTTTCAGCTAGCAGTTGCGTGCTTCTCTGGATTCAGATTTTCGCTGAAGCTCTCGTATCTCTACACTCTGGCTCGCAGCTCGGCTTATTGTCATGCAATATTTATGCAGTCGACCTGTTTGTCAGTTCGCTCAGCAGAGAAGGAACCAGCCACATGGGGGACTGCGCTTGGAGCCTTTGACTGCACCTCCGGCCTGGATGAGAATGGATCCCAATTGGTCTCAGCTGCCGAAAGAATTCAGAGATCAAGTCTGGCTTCGAGCTGTCTGCAAAAAGTTGGAGAAGGATTAGGCGTCCGGCAAGGTGCCGTGTCATGGTTTTTCAATGCGAGCTTTTTGTGGATTTCTTTTGCTATTTGGGCATATTCATTCATGTTGCGATGTCATGGGGGGACTAAGAGATTTCCAATCTTCTAACCTGTTGACAGAAATATTTTTGGTGTCTATCAAGTAGCTATTTACGATCAATGGTTTTATCAATCCTGCAGTGCTGGGCTGACAAAATTCCTTGTTTATATCTCCATTTGGTCTATCTGTCCACGTACATTTGTTTTCCATCTCAGGGTACCTTGTCGAATTCCATGAATACTCCAGCCTTACAAATCAAAACACCGATGAGCGAACTTCACCGTTAGCATTTCTGAGAACCTATTCTACCAGTTCAGCTCACGGAATTTCTTGGTGAACGATCTGGCAGCGGTGGATGGGAGCCCCGAGATTTCGCTCTTCAATCTACTTGCCAATTAGAAAATTCTCCCAACGTTGACAGAGTTCTTAGACATTCTAGATTTTCAAGAAAACCATGAGAAATATGCCTACCAGGACTTTTGGGGGTTCCAACACCAGCACACTGTGGGCACAGAATTGGTACCTCTTTGTTAACCATGTCATATTTTGGGGAAGTCCTACTTTGGGTGTCGAGAATGTTGGGCAGTGTTGCGCTGGAAAATAACAGTAAGCAGGTTGGCATTTTGTAAAATTGGAGAAGAATCATGGTCTGCGATTCAACATCATCCATCCAGATACAGCTATTAACTCTTCCACATTGGGAAATTCTATGCTGCGGATTCCACGGGAAGGGTGATCATTTGTAACCTAGTATAAGTTGGCTGTCATTTGGTCAGAAGGATTATCTGGAGTTCGCCAGTTGTTCTTGGTAAAGTTCAAAGGATCATTGCTAGTGGACCTTGAGTGAGGGAGAAGGATTATGATTCTGTTGGTGGGAGAAGGATTGTGATTCTGTTGGTGCTTGCTCTCTACAACTTTGTGGAGACTCACACTGGCTGCTTCATTAGAACTTTCATCTGTAAAGCTTTTGCAACCTGTAGTCTTGATCCCCCTATGGTGACCCCACTCCAGACAAGACTTTGCTGCCACTATGCCGATCGCCTAGTGACATGCTTACTCCCTGTAATATCTCTCTGCCATCTCCTTACTTCGGGGGGCTTATGGGTAATCCTCGCTTACTTAATGTTCAGATTCATGATAACATATAAGTTTCCTCCATTCATGAAGGGCAACCCCGCAACTTATCTATCGAAGCTAATATCTTAAATCTCATGATATGGTCATTCAACTATAGGGTGAGCCGATAAATCTTTGCCATGTTCTCTTAGTCAAGTATTTGCTCTTGATGCTTGTGATGGCTTACTATATTGCCGACTCCGATAAGTTTTCAGCTAACTGGATGCCCAATGCGAGCTATCAATTAGCCCCCCGAGAGTCTGTTACTTAGAGACTGAATGCAGAAGGAAACTTCTCTCTGAAATCAGTACATCTGCTGGGTATGCCAATGCTGAACTAATTTTGCTTCTTGGGGCCCTTAAAACATGAGGACTAAGGGACTGGGATGCTATCAAGGAAGCAAACTTGCCTGTGAGAATAGAGTTGGTATTACGGAGGGTTGTGTGTGGAGTTGTACCGACAAAATGGGATGCTAGGAGTTGGAGGTATCACCTCATCCCCAAGTCAGTTTATGCGAGTGGTTTGCGCAGACGGAGCGTTGCCTCTGCGCATGTCAACCCTGAAAGACCTTCAACTAGCGGATTAGTTCAGCATTGGCATGCCCAGCAGAGGTGGTATGAGTTCAGCATTGTCTATTACCTTGTTAGGCTTGTGTCTATAGCCTGATTGGAAAAGCAATGGTTAGCCTTTGTAAAGTTGCACATGCCATGCTGTATCCAGATCACAAGCCGGTTTCACCCATCAAAATGAACCTCAATCAACTTTCCGGTAAGGAATTTGAAAGCTCGCCTAACTTTGCATGTTTGGAATTTTTTTTTTTTTTCAAGTAGCGAAAATTGTGCAGGCTGGATTTTTCTTCAATTTAGCCGAAGTTATCGCTCTGCTAGTTCACATTCAGTTCAACTAATTCAAGCATGGACCGAGACTTTTTTGGGCTTAGCTAGCAAAGAGACACGGCACATTTCCGATACTTGCACGCAACTTTCTAGACTACTCTTCACAGATCTCTGTCGTGAGAATAAAGAAATCATCTCTCCGTTCGAACTTCGTAATTTCCTGAGTCGCAGTGTCCGAACACACGAAATAATAACAAGTCTCAAAGCATGTCACTGCTTCAACCTCTCTCTGCTTCTTCGTCCGTCGTCGCTCGACCATCATCAGCAACCCAAACAATTCCCTCAAATTCCCTGCTCTTTTTCCCGTCAAACCCACAAGTTTTTTCTCGCGTCAAGCACCCAAGAGATTAAAGTTCTCTCCTTTTCCGCTCAGGGTAGCTGCTCCTTCTACATCGCCACCTCCGACCTCCGAGCCAGAGAAATCGACGGAGACACATGGCGATCAATTTCAAGAAGACGAGTTCAGAGCTGAGGAGGAGCTTGGTGACGAGAGCTCGGCCTCCAAGTTCTCGTGGAGAGACCATTGGTACCCTGTTTCTTTGATTGAAGACTTGGACCCTCGCTTGCCCACCCCGTTTCAGCTTCTGGGTCGAGACCTCGTGCTCTGGTTTGATAATTCCAATAATCAGTGGTCGCTTTTGATGACAAGTGCCCCCATCGCCTCGCTCCATTATCTGTAATTTCCTTGATCTTTCTTCTGAACTTAGTTAGGGGTGAAATCC
>JAGVVM010013377.1:0-14453 GCA_019149425.1 Psidium friedrichsthalianum
CCAATAGATGTCCAGCATTGATTCCTTCACACGTTTCGATTTTGTCGAATGGCGTCCATATTGACTATGGCGTATATCTCGGACAATTCCGAAAACTATCAATTCAGCCCTGTATACATCCTCCAATTCCTAAATGACTCAATTTTCTCGACATGCAACAATAATTTGTGTACAGTAGAGTCTGTCTCGAATCAAAAACTTGAGATGGATGGGGTGTCGAAATGCGAAAAAATATTGCATAGTGATTGTTATTGATGAGTTTGAATTAAACAAATTATGTAAGTCCGGTATCAATTTGCCTAATTGCTCGCTATGTTTTCGGCGTGTGCGTTAGTGCCAGCTATATATAGGAAACAAATAGCGCAAAGACTTCTTTTGAGTCCTAACATTTTTTTTTCTTGCTTCTGTGTAGCTATTTAATTATCACCTAAAAAAAAGGGGGGAGACACCTTGCTTTCCTCTGATATCCAAGGCCCGAGCACAGAAATTGCTTAAAGAAGACTCAGGGATGGCTGAAAGAAGTTTGATGATAAAACATACAGACAGATGGTCTTGCACCAACACTGATGAACACTTGATGAAGCTACGTCCTAGACAGTCTGTATTATTAGGTTTTCTAATCGCACGGATTACAATGAACGAAAAACAATATATAATAGTCTGCAAAACGAAGGCCAGCCCGGCACAGGATTAATTGCAGCCGAAATTACTAAAAAGCACTCCTAAAACTAAACATTTTCAAGTGCGGGGCGGAGCAGCTAGGCCCCGCCCCCGCCCCTGCCCGCGAGGATTAAACAAACGTGCGGCGGGGCAGCTGCTTCCGCTCCACCGGTGGCTGAAATCAGAAAAGAAAAAAAGCGATCACAAAAGGAGGGGGAGGAAGGAGGGAAGAAAAAAGGGGAGGGGAGGAGGGAAAAAAAAGGAAAAGAAAGAGCGAAACAGGCATCGGGGGGGGAAAAGGAAAGAGGAAAAGAAGGAAGAGGAAAAAGGAGGGGAAGGAGGAGGAAAGGGCGGGAAAAAGGGGAGGAAAAGAAAGAGGGGAAGAAAAAGAAGAAAGGGAAAAGCGCAAAGAAGTCAAGGAAAAGAAAGAAAAAAGGGAAAGAAAAAGAAAAAAAAAAAGGGGGAAGAGGGGAGAGAAGAGAGGGGGGGAGAAGAAACAACAGGGGGGAAAAGGGGGAAGAGGGGGAAAGGAAAAAAAAGAGAAAAGAAAAAGAAGGGATCGGGGGGAAAGGAAGGGGAGAAGGCGGAAAAGAAAGGGGGAAAAGAAGGGGGGAAGGGAAAGGAAGAAAAGGGAAAAGAGGAAGGGGGAAGGAAAAGGGGGAAAAGAGAAGGAAAAAAAAAAAAGAGGAGAAAAGAAAAAATGAGAAAAACAAAAAGGGAAAAAAGGGAGAAAAAGAAAAGGCGGGAAAAGGAAAAGAATCAAAGGAGGAAAGAGGAAGGGGGGGGGGGGGGAAAGAAAAAAAGAAAAAAAGGAGGAGAACGCCGGAGAAGGGGAAGAAGAAAGGGGAGAAAAAAAAAAAAAAAAAGAGAAGGAAGAAGGGAAAAAGACCAAAAGAAAAAGAGAGAAAGAAAAAGGGGGGGAAGAGAAAAAGGGGAAAAAAAGGGAAAGAAAAAAGAAAAAGGGAAAGAAAAAGGGGGAGAAAAAAAGAGAAGGGGGGGAAGAAAGGAGAAAAGAAAAAAAAGAAGGAAGAGAGAAAGCGTGAAAAAAGGGGGAAGGGGGGAAAGCGAAGGGAAAGAAAGAGAAAGGGAAAAAAAACGAAAAAAAAAGAAAGAAAAAAGGAAGAAATAAAAAGAAAAAGAGAAAAGAAAGAAGAAAAAAAGAAAAAAAAAAGAAAAAGAAAGGGGAGGGGAAGAAAAAGGGGAAAAGAAAGAAAAAGGGGGAGAGGGGGGGAAAAAAAAGGTGGAAAAGAAAGGGGAAAAGGAGAAGAAAAAGGAAAAAAAAAAAAAAGAAAGGAGGAGGGGGGCACCCGGAAGCTCATCCAAGCCTAAATCCAATCTACTACCACTCCGTGTGCGTAGTTTGCGCTGCCCCAACCCCCGCATTCTATGCGTTGAATCACAATGTTGTTGATTCTACTTTTGTTTCCCTAAGTTCACGAGAGCATTCCCGATGTAGAAACAGATTGGTCCTCGTAAGTATGTCGACAAAACTCCACCAACATGTCATTGCTTATGTGGTTTGTGTGTATACCACATATTCCATGGCATCAGTTCAAATTTTCTACATGCACACATCTGGCATAAAAAAGACGGTCTATCCTTCACATGAACAATCCTATCTTCTCAGGTAATTCATATAGAAGGAAATCAGGATAGAAGCAATACATTCCAAATGGCCCAATTTGAAATGCGCGGATTGGAGCATTCTCCACTCAATCGACCAAATAAACAACCTCATAAGAGCTTATGAATTCTCTGGTGACAAATTAATCAATGTACAAATAAGTTAGTATGAGGTCTAGTGTAGTGCAAAGAAGTAAAAAAAATCATGCATAACAATTTAATGCACAAATCATGGCAAAAATTGCAAAAATAATTAAATTAACGATCCTACAAAACAGAGGTTAGAAAAAAAAAATTTACAAACCTGCAAAAAAATTTAAAACCTAAGGAAAGTAAGAGACAAATCACAATCACCAATCAACGAATTTCATCATGAAAATCACAGGGCTTAGTCCACAAAGGTCTTCTTAAATTTTTGAAAATTAGAAGCCATTAACCGAATTTTTCCAAAAAATTAAAAGTCTTAATTAAGTCCTTTGTTTTCCTTGAAGAACCGAATTTCCCAAATTAAGTTTCATTTTTTGAAATTTAAAAGAAAAGTCTCCATGGAGTCGCCAAGCTGTCGCGGCCTAAAATTAAAAATCCAAATAAAATAGTGGGACATCTATTTTATTTCTACGAACTAGAGATTATGAGTTCGAGAACTTAGTTAAATTATTTTTCTATTAATGGTAAAATACGTAGCTGTTGCATCTTATGAATTCTTTAGTTGGACCAGTACACTTACAGCGCTTTTGTCTATCAGATTAAACACCTGTGAATCTACTTTTTTGCCTCGATGTTCTCATGCTCAGTAAATGCAAAACTTGGGTTCATCTTATATTTAAGTCTCTTGAAGAAACACGGTGTGAATGTCAAGAAGCTAATGAATAATAGATACCAGATGACAAGGGGTAGCTTCCACTTCTGTTTCATAATCAAATGTTGCCGCTAATTCAATGAGTATAAAGAGAGGTGAGCTTCATGCATTTGAAGTCCGAACTGCTGTCGACGGACTGGCCCGAACTATAATCCACTCGGGCGGTCTCTTTTTCCTGTTTATTCTGGAGTCATTTTAGCATCATTATCTGCACACAAGATTTCGCAGCGTAAATACAAGATTCGCCCCTCATCTGATGCGCCCAAAGTTCAGAATGCTAGAATGAGATTTCACGTCCGCTAAGTCCTGAAAACATCAGACTCATATCAACTTTGAACCAATCAGATTAATTTCGAGACGTAGTCAACAACTGCAATTTGCTATGAATGAAGGCGTCTTCCCTCCCTCACCTCCTTTCATAATTTAAAGTTGATGAAGACGAACTTAGACGAAAATTTTCATACAAGGGAACTAAAACTAGTGACTGGCTATTAACTCGTTTCACACGAAATTCACTTGCTAAACACTTGCATGAAACTAGAAATGTCCATCAATCACGAGTTTGAACTTTTTCATAAAACTACATGATCACACAAAAACGACTACAACTGTGCGATAGCTAACTACTTCGATGAACTATCGCAGAATAAGCTTAGCTATGGCGTGGCCTTGTGACATCTGGAAGTGATCGGTCAAGCCAAAGTGAGCCATCATGAGCCAGACATGAGTGATGAGCTCTCCTCCTCGCCTGAGCTGCCGAGCATGACAATCTCCTCTGCATTGACTCGCTGCGCAAACTAGCATCTCCACCCAAACCTTGGAAATCATCTCCCACTTTTGAGAAGTATCATACTTCTTGTTCAACCCCAAGGCGAGCCTGCACCCATCAAATAAGACGGACTTGCTCCTGCCTCCTTTGACTTTGGTGGGCGGTACTTCGGTGTTCACTTCAAGCAACATCCTGCAGGCTCTTTGGCAAGCTTCATTTTCCACGGGTGTTTCTTGGTTTCTCCTGAAAAGGTGCGAAATCCTGCTGCAGGTATCTCCGCAGCGGGGGCAATGCCTGCATTTTTTAGGCGACAAGAGTAGCTTTTCTTTGAAAAACTTGGCAGCCTCTGCGAAAGTATCGCGAAGCCGGATCTGGCCTATCCCACTGGGCAACATGAAAGGATACATGAAGAGAAGATAAAACATGTAACGAGACAGCAGCCTGCTGTGCAAGAAACCCGGATACCTTTCTTCGTCTAGGCCATCCGAGTAGTAGCACAGTTCAGTTGCGACGTGCCAAATTATGACGCACTCATCAAACTCTAATTCTGTACTCCAAGTCAGGCCAGGACTGCCATAACCCGTCAGCACGCGAGTGCAAAAGGTCTTGTGATCGTACTTTAGCTGGTTGTCCTTGTAAAATTTCTCCTGGACATTTCCATGAATAAAATCCTTCATGGAATCTGGTATTTCTTCATAATCTGTGTAATGGTACTTCTCTAGCTTCTCATGGACATGGATCAGCTTCAGGAACTTGTGGCAGGGCAGGATTTTCTCCTGGAGGGAGAAACTTAGAAGGCTGAATTGACCCATTGAATTCGACCATCTGGGCTGTTTAAACAATTGGAGACGCTTTACAAAATGCGAGATCGAACTATCACGTTTGCTCAGCCAAACATCAGTCCAATCGGAGGAAACTAGCAGCAACATGGAATACAACTCTAGGACAATGACAATAACAAGCAAGACGAAAGTCAGGGCAAGGTCAATGCTGGGGTAGTGAGGCCTTTCACCAAAAGAGAAGTATGCCAATACGAAGCATGTTATCGACAAGGTGATGAAGCGGCGATATGAGGCCCCTCGGGTATATAGCACCCTGGCCTTTGTGTGAAGCAGATCGTACATGAATCCGAGCTCAATCTCCACTATCTTAAAAACACTTCCGCAATTTCTATCCTTGAACACGGATAAACTCGCATCTTTATCGTCATAGCTGAGAATGAGATTCACAAATAGGCGCTTGAATATCTTGAGTAAGCGATGGGCTTGGACTAACTCTTCATTATCACTGGGTTGGTTTTCGTTGGCTGAGAGATCCTCAGGCACCTGAACCTCAACTATTTCATCGACGGTCACAAGGAAACCTTCGGCCTGCTTCAGAGTATATTCCTCCATGAAACGTGGGTAATTGGGGCTAGGATCGGGGGGAGCAAGCATGGATTCTTTAAGTTTATCACTACTTGCTAGCCAAAGGACCCATACCCTCTCCCGAACTTGATTAGCCCGGCCACAGTCATCAGCAAGGCTAAACCGGACAGATACGAAAGTGCCCATGCCATGAAGTAGATGTATATTGTCACGGTGCTTTGGACTATTAGTCCCAGCAGGTGCCTCAGCCACAGCTCATTGTCTTCCAAGGAATAAGCCGTGATCGTGTCTGGCCCGCCCAGGAGCAGGAGAAGAGCTGGAGCCCAGAAAGCAATGAGCTTGATGTTCGCATCCAGGGAACCAGATTCTTTATTGGTGTCGCCAAGCTTGCTTGAGAGTATGCCAAGCGCAACGCCCGCTATCGAGTCTGCTGATATATAGGCACACCAGACGGCTATCCTGATGGCAAGTTTACGAGTGAACTTGCGGCGACCTCCTAGGACGATGAGTAATACTTGCAGGGAAAGGCTCAACAGAACCATCAGCCTAAGGTCCCAGTCATTCCAGAAGTTCTTGAGTTTGGAAACAATATGATCCGCCGCCATGATCCCTGTCAGTCTTGGTCTGAAAGTATAACATCAGTGAAACAACATGGACAATAAGCTTGTGTGTTTGGAGAGATATATGAAATAAATCAAGTTCACTCAACATGCATCTTCTCCAGGCAAAACTAATCAAAGAAATGTGAATAAATAGATTAAGCAAAAGTAGAAGAAGACTTACAGCTCTCGATCGGTTCTTAGCTCTTCCTGCACAACTTCCTCCCAAACGCGCATATATATATATATATATAGAGAGAGAGAGAGAGAGAGAGAGAGAGAGATCTGTACATATTTCTTGTACCATGACTAATAAACCCGTAAAATCAATTAAGTCAACGGTGGTTAATGTGATGATAATAATGTGATGACCAATTCCAGACCACGTTGAATATAATCTCCATAGTAGATAGATCATATTGAAAAAAGAAAAAGAAAAAATGGGGATGAAATTGCATTTTTTACGATAAGAATTAGGACCCCATCGGCCAAACTAGCCCAATCTATATACATAGACCAAGTCTCTGTCTAGTGTCTTCTTATTGAGTTCTAACTCTAGTGTACACCACTTAGAATCGGCCTCTACTTATGAATTGGTTTACTAGCTCTCTTCCGACCAATATGGAACTTGGTATGCTATATTGAGAAAAAATTATTCATGGAAAGAATCCTGTCAATCTTTTCCCGTCTTCTGAATTGCCATGTCAAAATGCAGACGGCAAATTAAATGTAAGACAGGAAGTGAACCAAAGTAAGATGTGTAGAATTTAAAGATGAGATAATGACAATAGTCCCCGAACTTTAACTAATGTGCAATATGGTTTTAGAACTTTTAATTTGTTCAATATAATCCGTGAACTTTTGGTAAATGCAAAGTTCAAAATAATCCATGGATTATATGAAAATATTCAATGTTGTGGATTATATCATTTGAGCATGTATCAAAAGTTCAAGGATCACATTAATCAAATAAAAGTTCAGGGACGATATTACACAAAGGGCTAAAGTTTAGGGATCACATTGGATAAATTAAAGCTCAAGGCCACATTGGATCAAAGTTTATCAGTCTCCATTGTTAATGCCAACCACGCAAAATTATGGTCCCATTGATTTGGAGCACTAGAGAAGTGCTTGATAAATCAAAGGTTCGAGCTCAAGAGCTTCAGTCTAAATTCGCTAAGCACGGTCATGGAATTTCGCAGCTGATTCTTCACGAAAGGTTTGAAGATATGCAGCCTTTAGACTCCTCATAGAAATATGAGATACAGGCCACTCTTCTGTATGTAGGATTTCGGACGTTTTAAGCCAACGAATCCAAGTCCCATACTGTGTTCGCCGCTAGTCAAATCATTAGTGCAGTCTCTTGCGGAAAAACAACAAAAATTGCACAAATCTAAGCACAAATAGCAAAGAACGAAAGTAAAATTAAAATCACACGATATACATGGAAACTCAAAATGGAAAAAATCACAGGGAAAGAGGTTTCACTATCTTCAATGACTAAATAGAATAGTACAATCCCAAAATCTGAAGATCTAACAAAAAGACAAGAAGAAATGAAGAAAGAGAAGAATGTGGAGGCTAACATCATATTGTGTTATGCACATGTCCCTTTTATATTGTAAGATTTTATAGGACCACCGCCAACTATTTCAAAAACTTAAGCTGTTATATGAATGCGTGGTTTAATATTTAATTATTAATTACTCTAACACTTCTTCTCACGCTTAGTACGCTTAGTCTTGTTTTTTTTTTTTTTTGACATAGTATGTTTGTAAGACCACTGTCAACTATTTTAAAAGCTCAAGCTGTTAGATAAAGGCATGGTTTAATATTTAATTATTAATTACTCTAACACTCTCGCTCACAATTAGTATGGCATGGTTTAATATTTAATTATTAATTACTCTAACACTCTCCCTCACACTTAGTCTGGTCTTTTTGACAAGTAACAAGCGTGGATAAATTTAATTGGGGAGGCAAATTGGGCTTGAAAAGATTGAACTCAAGATCTCCAACTTTGATACCATGTAAGATTTTGTAGGACCAGTGCCAATTGTTCCAAAAGTTGAAGTTGTTAGATGAATGCGCAGTTTAATATTTAATTATTAATTGCTCTAACATTATTGGAGAAAACATCTCTCAAGCAATTCCAAAAATTACTCTCAATCAAATCAAGACTAGCCAAGCAATTCTTATACTCTTGGCAAATGTAAATAGACTTTCCAAAGTTGATAAATCAGTTTATCTTTCTTTGTATAGAATATTTTATCTTTGGAAAAAGTACACCTAGAGTGCTAATGTTTGTATACGATGCTCACTTTGATACCAATATTTTTTTTGGATCACTTAAGTGCCAAATCGGAGAAAAAAAGATCACTTAAGTGTCAATTCCATTAAAAAATGATCACTTAAGTGTCAATTCTGGCTAAATAGTACACTTGGCATTTTTTTATTAATTACATGACAATTTTTTTTTATCCACGTGGAGTCCATGTAGACTTTTAAACTCAAAAATAAGTTAAATTTTTTAAAAATTGAAATTACATAGGAAAATAACCTAAAAATTAAACAAAATGAAAGAAGAAAAGAAAAAAAAATAGTAAGTTGTAGTTGTAGCGGCGAGGGCTATCCCCACCATTGCTAGCAATGGCCAACGATGGGTGGGGAAGTGCCTAGGGGGGTTGCCGCAGCCTCGCCAAGGGTCAACGAGGCCTAGGCATGGCTGGCTGACACCTTATAGACCCATGACGAGGCCTTGGTGGGGCTCATTGGGCTCAACAACCCCCTGGGCACTCCCTCACCCATTGTTGGTGATGGTGGGGGCGGCGGCAAGGGCTGTGAGCCCTCGGCGTTACAACTGCATTTTTTTTATTTGAGCATATTTCTATTTTTTATGTTTATTTTTAATTTTTTTATATTATGTGAATTTTTTTATTGATTTTTAATTTTTTTTTGCTGACTAGTGCCCTTGGTGAGTCACGTACATATGCTTTCTAGTGAAACTCACCAGAGTTGGCACTGAAATAAGAAAATTGGCACTTGAGTGATCCAAAAAAATATTAACATTAAAATGAGCGTTGTACACAAATATTGACATTCCAAATGTACTTTTTTCTTTTATCTTTCTATGTATAAAAGCCAGTCATTCTAGCTAAGGTCTTTCTACAAACCATTAGCTATCTTGTACTTTAAATACTCGTAACAAATAAGAAAAGACCATCTTGTCCAATGCTTTCATGATATCAAAGCAGGAGATCCTGAATTCAAATCTTTGCAAACCTCATTTGCCTCTCCAATTAAATATTTTCACACTTAGTAAAAGGCCAAAAACAAAAAACACTAAGTGTGCGGAAGTGATAAAATAATTAATATTAAATCAAGCAGTTTAAGCTATTAGAATAGTTAGTAGTAGTTTCATAGAATCTCAAATGGTAATGGAGCGAGAGGTCCTGAATTCAAATCTTTTCAAGCCCCATTTGCCTCCTCAATTAAATATATCTATGCAGACTAAGATTTTATGTGTTCTTGATATTAGTAAAAACCTCATGTCTATTTCAAAGTTTTGCAAGACTAATCAAATAGCTATGGAACTTTTTCCCAACCATTTTTTGGTGAAGGATCTGTGCATGGGGCAACTCACACAATGCCTAAATAATAATGATGTCTATGTACTTCCATCTTCACTCCATATGACTCACACACCACCTCCACTATAATTGGTATTCGTGCATCCTCCAACGATTGGCATCGAAGTCTTGGTCATCCCTCTCATTATATGTTAGAGTTTCTATTAAAATCGAAGTCAATTCCTTCTCTTTCCAACTCATGTTCTAAGTTTTTCTGCAAGTTGTGTCAATATAATAAAAGTCATAAATTTTCATTTGGTGCCTCTACATTATCTAGCCGATGACCTCTTCATCTCATTTACACTGATGTTTGGGGTTCCACTCCAGTAAAATCAATAGATGGCTTTTCATATTATGTTATTTTTGTGGATCACTATACCAGATATATCTGGCTCTATCAAATCAAACATAAATCCGACCTTTTATCTCTATCTCAAAAATTCAAGAAATTGGTGGAAAATTACTTTCAAAGCCCCATGTTATCAATTTATTTTGATGGTGGAGGATAATATCAAAAACTAAAAGGATTTTTCTTCTCTCATGCGATCACACATTTGCAAACACCCCCCCAGACACCCTAACATAATGGGATTGTTGAGCGTGTTCACAGGCATGTTGTCGAAACAGGTCTTACTTGCTTCATCAAGCGTTTCTTCCATCCTCATTTGGTCCTATGCTTTTCAAGCCACCACATTTATCATAGATCGTCTGCGTATACAAGTCTTAGGACTCAAATCTCCTTTTGACTCTCTCTTCGACTCTTGTCCATATTACTCGCAAACTTCGAGTTTTTTGTTGTCTGTGTTATACTTGGTTTAAACCATACAGCAAGCACAAATTTGAATATCGATCAAAACCTGTATTTTTCATGGTTACTCTCACAATCAAAGTGCTTACAAGTGTTATGATATTCAACAAAATAAAATTTTATTGTCGCACATCGTGTAGTTTTTTATGAGTCCATTTTTCCTTACTCCAAACACGTTGAACCACTCCATCATACCAGTTCTCAATCCCTATCTCTACCATCTCAAAGTACCTATGCACCATCTCATTTTTAAATAAAGAATTCAGCCACCTCTTCCAATACCAGACAGCTAATTCGCACGATATACGATCAAACAAGTCTTTCAGGTTCGATGGTTGGAGAACACCAATTTAACGTCCCCAAAGTGCAGATCCACTTAATTGTCACATGTGTATCATTTTAAATTTTTTTGTGATAAAAAAATTAATTTGTGATAAATTTGTCACATATGTACCAATTTGTGATTTTTGTGTGTGTAATATTAACCCAATTTGATCCAAATATCAATTTGAACGTAAGGTTTATAATTGTCGAATCATCTAGAAAAATCATTGAACCTTTATATGCATTGTATGTTAGTAATGAAGATAAGATTAATTTCCACGATAGTATGCTAAATTTATTAGAACAATAATTAATTTGGTGTAGACCATTCATAATATGTAACTCTTGTTAAAAAAAAAATAATACGACAAGTGCCATAATTTTTGTACGTTGCTCACTTGATTGTCGTATAACATTTCAATATTTTCGACACTAGGGTGAAAGATTCTAAAAAATTTTGGCACGTAAGTCATCGATTAAAAGTTATCACATTCAAATAAACACATTTTAGAAGTTATGGCACTTAAAGTGCTTGAGTACAAAAGTTGTGACATTCAAGTGAGCAGCGTACGAAAGTTTGGTAGTTATGGCTTCCCTATCCCCTTAATAAAGCTGTTATACGAGCTCTTAAGAGGTTGTTTATTTGGTCAACTGAGTTGAGAATACTCAAGATCCTCGTATTCGAAATGGGTCACTGGAATGTAAGGCCTTTTGTTCCGATTTCTTGTGCATGATTATTAGAGACAATAAAATTGTTCATGTGAAGGTTTTATAGATGTAGCAGGAATTTGAACTAATGTAACTAAATTTGTGGATCCTAACAAACAACATAAGCAACTAACGGTGTTTCAGTTATTTTGGTTGCAAGCCCATTGTTGTTTGGTTTTATCATCAATTTTTTTCAGGGGAGAATTGCCAAAACAAGTCTCAACGTTTTGCATTTGTGTCAGTTTAATCCATCTTTAGTCAGAAATTGATAACGTCGTACTGTTGGCATTGACATGGACTTTTTTAAAATAATGTTAAATAATTTTTTGAATATTTTGCTATTCTTTTTTTCTTGTTTTACATTTTCTTTCCCTAGACTTTGGGCCGGCAAGGTTGACCCCTTGCTGGCCACAGATGAGGGTAAGGGCGCACGGCCTATCGGCCAAATCTAGCGAGGGCTGCGATACCCTCGCCTAGGGTAGGCAACACACATATACATACATATATGTGTGTGTCCTGCAGTTTCGCATGTGCAGTTAGGTGAAGTAGTCATAAAAAACAAAACCAAGAATTCTCTTTGATCAAGACAGGATATATATATATATATATATATATATATATATATATATATGTGTGCGCGCGCAGTTCGGTGAACTAGTCTTTTTATATTTATTGCACTATTAATATAAAAAGACCAAAACCTCTCTTGATCAAGAGAATTCTTGGTTTTGTTTTTTTATGACTAGTTCACCTGACTACACATGAGAACTGAGGGGAAATAAATTTACATCACCATCTTCATGAGCGAAGACTTGGTCTGCATTTGCTGATGTTTTTGTTTTTGGTCGAAACATTTGTTGATGTTCAATTTGTTAAATATTTGCCCGTTGCATCATATGACAGGATTTATTCTAATGGGTTCAATATACTTGAGAGCTTCTGTTTATCATATTAGACAGTGGCGAATCTACTACTTTGTCTCAGTGTTCTCATGTTCACCAAAAACAAAACCTACATCACTTGGGTTCATCTTATATTTTACAGTAGAAGGACATCAAAAGTGTCAAAATTCTTTTGCGGTGCTCACTTTGGTATCAATTTTTTTTTTTTATAAAATGATTATTCAAGTACCAACTTTGGTGAGCTTTGCTGAAAATTTGACGTGATTTTTTTAATTAATATGCTAATCCTACGTGGCTCACCATAGGATCTCATTTAGCAATAAAAAGCTAAAAAAAAAAATTAAAAAAAAAACCTATAAGCACTAAAAAAATAAAAAAAGAAAAAGAAAAGGCAAAAGCCCTTGCCGCTGCAAACCAATCCAAGCTTTTTTTTAAAATTTATTTATTTTTAGCCTATTTTTATATTTATTTTAATTTATTTAAAAAAATTAGCTTATTTTTAGGTTTGAAAGTCCATGTGGACTGATTTTTTAAAATAAAATTGCCACATAATATTAAAAAATTATTAATAATGACATGTAACTAGTTGGCTAGAATCTCTCGTCGTTAACACTTAAGTGATCATTTTTTCTCTGATTCGGCACTTAAGTAAGTCGGTGAAAAATTTTGGCGCTAGAACGAGCGTTATGCTCAAACTTTGACACTTCTTATGTCTTTTTGCCTGTATTTTATAGAAGTCTTTTTAATAAGAAAAGATACAACCAGACTTTCTGAGGGCCAGTACCAGCTCTTTTATCTCTTAAAGGAATCCAGTATGAATGTCAAGAAGCTAATCAATAATAGATCCCAATTGACAAGGGGTAGCTTCCATTTCTGTTTCTTATCATCACTGCTAATTAAATGTCAGAACTTGTGGCATAGTAGGATTCTCCTGGAGGTAGATGTTGGTCACGAATGTGGCACGTCCAATGATCGCCATAACTTGAATAGAAAATACTATATGATTGTTGACACCTAAATTTTGACTAACCCCTTTTTTGGCCATTTTTGCGTAGAAAATTAGAACTAATTCTAGTTCTTACAAAAAGTAATCAAATCATTTTTCATGTTTATTTTTTTGCATTCATGCATTGCATTGGCATTCACTTTGACCCGCGGTGCGAGAATGAGCATGAATGGACAAGTGATCCGGACTAGAATCCATCACAATTTTCAGCTCTAGCGTAAGGGGTGTGCCGAATTTTCTCTAGGCTCGTTGAGCATATTTTGAGCTTAATTAAGCCCATCTAAATGATTATTTTGGGAAAAGGCTTAAAATAAATGCACATTTAATTTAAAAAAAAAAAACCTAATTAGAGCCTAAAATTGCACATATGAACCCATAGTGAAATGGAAAATTTGGTTGAGCCCGTTTAAGAGGTCTCCCAAAATTTCTATGGTAATTGAACCTATTTTCAGATTTAATTTAGCCCATAGGCCCTTTGTTTAATTAGTTTTTAATTAATTAATGCCCAATTAGATCCCGAAATCGCGCGAGAGATGGCTCGTATGGATTGAAATATCCGGCCAACCCATGTATACCCCTCTATGGCCAAAAATCTCAAAGTGTTTTGAGATATTTTCACTCTTCAAGGTTTAATTCAAATCTGACTTTCTCAAAATCTAGAGTCCTACCTTAGCTAGGAAACCAATTTTGACTAGGATTAGAGCTCTCTATTATCTATAAATAGAATGTTATGCCTAGGGTATACACAAACCCACACTCTATTCAGAAAATTTAGAGCAAGTCTTGGGCATTCAGAGTTCCTAACTTCCCGAGATTCTTCTCTCACTTATAGCCATGCTTTGTTTCACCATGTGCTACTTCTACGAAGTCACAGCCTCCCTTCTATCACACCCCCGAATCCCCTACATAGCACACACCTGCGCCTTCCGCTTCCATACCCTATCATATCGTGCATTCAACACTTTAATCCCCTCATTGTAACTGCCCAAACACTCTGTCTATCTGCCACACACACCTAATTCGACCCCCAATGACCATCAGTCTCTACAACACACTGCAACCATTAGTGATCGCTTTGGCTAACCTTATTCAGAGTATTGTTTACACATGGGGGACCACACGCATGCTTCCCCAGCCTAGTCACACAACTTCCTCCAAAACTACCTATACACCCACCGCTCTTCTGCGCTATCCTCCCT
>JAGVVM010013379.1:0-18581 GCA_019149425.1 Psidium friedrichsthalianum
TAAATTTTTCTCATCAATCGTTACCTGTTCATTTTCTTGCAGAAGATTTGAGTCAGACACATAATTCGAATGTGACGCTGACTCATTATGAGCAAAACCCATATAAACCAAAATTATGTATTATTATAAATTTGATGTACTAGAACTTTTTACATCATAAATATGATATTGCTATGTGTTGACATCGTTGAATCTATAGGCATTGAAAAATCATATTTAGAAGCTTTAACGAAGCCTGAGGATCCAATTTGGAAGAAAAGTAATTTTGAAATTTGTCGTAAATTTTAATATTATTTTTCATATTAAGAAAATATCCGAAAATAAGAAAATAGATTCCGTAGACTACAAATATGAAGAAATTGCCAAATTTTATTTTAAAAACCTTTCCATGTTGGACCATTTAAAATACTGACTATTTTTTTCGTGAACATTTTTTTTTCCATAAGGGGCAAAATCATCATTTTGAAAAGATAGATGAGAAAAATCCTTAAAAGTAGGATTGGCCAATTAAAGTGGCCCATTTACTAATTTTTGGAAATTTTTTTTGGAAACTTTTGAAATTTTTCGAGACAATTTGCCCGTAAGGGGCAAAATCATCATTTCGAAATGTATAAAAGGGAAAACCATCAAAAATAGGACCGACTCGTTAAATGGTCAATTTCCTAATTTTTGGAATTTATGGAAATTTTTTAGAATTTTTTTGTTATTTTTTCTTTTTTTTATAATTTTTTACGAATTTTTTATTTTTTTTTAACCCACGCCCTCCCCCCCCCCACCCCCCCCCCCCCACTTTTCTTGTTCGGCAGTTTAACTGCCGAACAAGGGTTTTTGTTTTTTTTATTTTTTTTTCCTTGTTCGGCAATTGAACTGCCGAACAAGGTTTTTGGTTGTTTTTTTTTTATTTTTTTGTTGTTCGGCGCTTGAAGCACCGAACGGGGCTTGTTCGGCAGCTCAACTACCGAACAAGCCCCTTTCTCGTAATTTTTTAGCCGCGAAACCCAAATCCGTAAAAGATAAATTTTTAACCCATTTTCGTAAAAAGCCCGCATCCGCTCCCCCTTTTGATGCATGTAATAACTAATTAATACGAGGAAAAATTTTAAATTAATATATTCATAATAAAATTATTTTAAATTATTTTTTTAACTGTAAAATACTTCAATTCGTATATCTATGATAAATTTATCTTAAAATATTTTTCAATCACAATAAATCTCAAATTAATTTTTTAATCACAAAAAATTCAAAAACTCATACACGTTTAATAAATTTACTCTTCGTTTGTTACAAGTGTATTAATTTAAGGTTTTTCGTGATATTAACCTAAAATGAAAATACAATTATCTGTGCCAAAAATCGGTGGGCTCCACTCTGCTAATGTGGAGCCAGCTGTCCAGCACGATGATGTGGCATCGCCGGACTATCTAATATTTTCTGCGAGGAGACAGAGGGTAGAGCTCGGGGAAAAATATTGGGTGGTCCCAACCCAATGCACCCCAGCTAATAAAAGGAGGACACGTGTCCTCTGCACCTCTATCTTCGTGTTTCGCATCTCATTTCTTATGTGTCTCTCTCCTTTTTCTCCAATCAAGAGAGGACAGGTGGGCCGGGGTGCATTGATCCCGGCCCACCCAATATTTCCCCAGAGCTCGGACCCAAAGGCATGAAT
Source organism: Psidium friedrichsthalianum (assembly GCA_019149425.1). Classification (NCBI taxonomy): domain Eukaryota; kingdom Viridiplantae; phylum Streptophyta; class Magnoliopsida; order Myrtales; family Myrtaceae; genus Psidium; species Psidium friedrichsthalianum. The sequence goes on from JAGVVM010013379.1 coordinate 1,670, forward strand.
GTTGATGGGAATTCATGCCACTTAGGGAATTGCACACATCACGAGGGCATGTGCTGTGCAGCTGGAAGGCATCTCCTCTGCATTCCTTTTATTAAAAATATTGTGGATCTGGAATCGTTCAAAAACCATGTGTCATCGCCCCTTCAAGGAGAAGAAGAAAAAAAAATTTATGATAAATTTAATGAAAATTGATAGAGAGTAAATTTATTACAGGTGTATTAATTTGGAATTTTTGGTAATTAAGAAATTAATTTGAAGTAAATTTATCATAGATGAGCGAATTTAAAATTTTTTGTCGCAAAAAAATGATTTATACTAATTTTATCATAAGTGCACCATCGTGGAATTTATTATGGTATTAATCCTATAACAAATCATAGCTCCATTCTAGAGAACAACGCATCAATCAAATGATTTATCAACTCAATTATCATCTTTCAAATGATTTATCGAATTAAAAATAAAAACCGAATCTATGCTTATATTTTTAACCGTATTCAATATTCTCGTATGCAGATTCTAATTTTTTTTTATAGCCTATTATTAAGAAATTAACGGATTCGTGAGGGAAGCGAACCGAGCCAGCAAGTTTGACTTGACCAGATGGTGAGGTCCGGAAGAAGACGAGGCAAAGGACTTCAAGCATCTGCAGCAAAGCATCTTTCGTTACTCGTCAATCCTTTTACGCAGCAGAAAAACATCCTTCCCTTCCAACTCTCGCCCTTAGATTGCCTGGGACAAAGGGCAGATTCAGAGGAAAGAAAACAAAACGATGCCACCTTTTGGTTTTAGTTTGGTCCCTTGCGGTGCTTACAGCGACGATTCTTCTCTCTATGCTTCTATACAATCGTCTCAAGAAGAAGAAAAAGAGTGCAGGTGGTGACGAAGAGAGTGCAGAAAAAGAGTGCACTGAGGGACCATCATCTGCTCCTTGGCTCATCTCTCCCAAGCCCACAGGAGGTGGTGACTATCAATACGACGTATTCTTGAGCTATAGATTCGAAGACATGCGAACTTCGTTCCCCGCTTTCCTCCGCCACGACCTGATCGTTGCTGGGATTTCCTTGTGCGATAAGCGCTGTTTGTTTGGTTCACGGATTCTCGATTCAATCACACGGTCCAAGATTTTGATCCCCATAATCTCCCAAAATTATGCTTCAAGCAAATGGGGCCTCCGCGAGCTCATTATATCATGGACTGCCAAAAAAAATGTCAAGTATCGTGCTGCCCATTTTTTACAGAGTAAAACCATCAGATGTGCGGTATCTACGAGGAAGTTTTGGGGATTCCTTCCGTTTGCTTAAGCACCGTCTTGATGAGAAGCTTACCCAGGAAGGGGAACAAGCACTTAGAGAATTGGCTTGCATAAGCGGATGGGAAATGCTGACGGCGGTACTTCTTTCCCATCTGAACTTTTTATTTTATTTTTTTCCTGATAAGTTTTCTTATTCATGCAAAACCGATGAAATGTGGATGAACTAACCCCCAGCTCGCCAAATCCCCAAACATCCCAATGAACAACCATAATGCCCCAAAGACGTCAATTAGTAGTACTCCCCAAGATGTCCCTAGAAAACTAAATCCACAACAACTAAACAAAGTATCCCATGGCGCCCAAGAATTTTACAATTGTCTCCAGTAGTACAGAGAAAAAAAAAAAGAAACCACAGTCCCTCCAGCCAATATGCTTACAAAGGAATCCTCAATGCTCAGTCTTCCAAAGCTTGATCACCAACGGATTAACCGGACAAAATTGACGTCCTATTGCCAACGAGGTTTGGCTCAGTAAATAGGATCAGAAACTTCACATTTTCCATGTCTAGGTTCGATTCTTGCTGCCGTTAATCCCCCATTGATAGGCGATCTGTAAGTCAACTATAAGTCCTCAATGTAGGCCCGTGAGATACCCTGGCCTTGGCGTGGGGTAACCTCCCGATCTCCTATCCTTCAACTAGCAATAACCTTGCCTTAAGACAAACATTATACTTCTAAAGACTCTAAAGGAAGGGGAAAAAAATGAAATGACTGCTACACCATCATCCTCCATTGTTATTTGTAAAACCAAAACATCTTGGATGTTAATTGGCCCGGTCATCCTTCAGATATACGTTGGTGTCTTTTGATGGGATTCAGTATAACCAAGAAGTGAGTTTGTTGTTTGACAGGCCTGAAGGAGAATTAGTAAGAGACGTTGTCGAACTGTTGTGAGCAGGTTGGGACTCGATTTTCAGCTTCCTGTCACTAAGCACTTCGTTGAAGCTGGTGATCAGGTGAAAGAAATTAGGAACTGGGCAGACACTCCTGCCCCTCATGCTCGAATGATTGGCATCTATGGCATGGGTGGGATCGGTAAAACTACTCTTGCCAAGGTCATCTACAATGAGCTACATAATGAGTTTGAGCATCGTTGCTTCCTTCAGATATTCGAGAAACGGCTCGCCGCAACGGTATTCTTATGTACAAAATCAACTAATTAGGAAATACAGAAAATAGAATATCAATTTAGCAATGTTGATGATGGAATCAATTTGATCAAATCTAGATTGAAAGGAAAGAAGGTTCTCATTCTTCTGGATGATATAGATCACAAGGATCAACTAAATGCTTTGGCTGGAGAGCGTAATTGGTTTACTCCAGAAAGTATCATCATTGTTACAACTAGAAATGAAGCTCTTCTTGATCAACCTGAATTTTGGGTAGACCGCAAGTGTGGACTCCGTGAAATGGATAGGGTACGATCTTTGCTTTTATTTAACAAACATGCATTTAGACAGACCATTCTTCGAAGGACTTTGAGGGCATCTCTCGTGAGATCGTATTTAAAATGGGTGGACTTCCCTTGGCTCTCGAGGTTGTGGGTTCGTCCTTATATGGAAAAATAGATGAAGAAGTATGGCGAGCTATGCTGAGGAAATTAAAAGAAGAACCACATGTAGATGTCCAAAAAGTATTGAAGATAAGCTATGATGTATTAGAACACAAACATCAAGAGATTTTTCTCGATATTGCTTGTTCTTTTATTGGCAAAAAGAGCAAATTCGCCATGTACATCTGGGAGGACAGTTGGTTTAATGCAAGTGAAGAAATTGAAGAGTTGAAGCTGAGGGGCTTAATAAAAACCGAATGTAATGGTGAATTAAGGATGCATGATCAATTGAGAGATTTTGGAAGGAACATTGTTAACCAAGAAGAGCTGCTTGAGAAGCGTACTAGATTATGGAAGTACGAGGAAGCCCTCAAAGTACTAACAGAAAAAAAGGTAACTTATGGCACTTCTTGTTCCTTTTCCTCCCTCATATTTTGATATACATAATCCTCTCTTCTTCTTTTTAATGTAGTATGCACGGTGCTCTATTTTTAAGGAAAATATTCCATTTATGATCCATATACATGGTAGAGTAATTGCGACAGCTAATAGAAACATAAACATTCCAAGGATTAAAAAAAATTATGTTATCTCGTGATAGTTACCTAATAGAATATCTCCAAATATTCAAATTTTCGAATTTGTTGATGTAATCATATTTGCAAAGTTTCATTTACAGTAAATTTGTAATCACTTAACTATGATTCGACACTAAACATCTCATCTACTTAAAGTATATTTTCATGTTGAGTTGAAACTATTGATAATCTGAGAGACTGCATTTAGAAATGGAGATGAAGTATGAACATCACGGATCAAAAGAATAAATATATCTTGGTCGATAATAATGATAAATAGTGGGTGCCATTATAACAACTAATAATCAAACAAAACATCAACATTGAAAACTAGGTGTCAAATTCACCCTTATCACGTGTGCTTGCTTTGTAGCATGGCCGAATTTATTGCGGTGCTCCTATTATTTACAAAACCAACATTTGATATGTTCTTTCCTCATTTCGATTTTGAAGATACTTCTCTCTCCCTCTACTAGTTATATCTATCTTTAGTCATTCTTCTTTCCTCTTACTAGATACGATAGCAATATTCCCTTAAGAAATGAAGAAAATATTTCTGTTTTTTTTAGGTTTTATCAGGTTGACCTTTCTGATCTCTTATTTCTCTTGCTTTGGCTTTGTTTTTTCTTAATAAACTTTACACCGTTGACCTCACTCAAATCGTGTCACTGATCTAACCTTTTGGTAGAAAAATATAAGTATTGATACTAAATTCCAAATGGTCATGGTTTTTTTCTGTTTTCACCATCATCTGCTAATGACGTGATCTGATTTAGCAGGAAGTTAAACAGTATGTTTTGACTTAAAAGATGCAAAAAGAAATGTCACCAATCCTATGCAAACGGATAAATGTATCATCATTTTTTTTTTGGTAACTACAAATATGTCTCGCCAGAAACTTTCATGTGGCAGAGTTTGCAAAGAGATATTGCCTGGCATCGACAACCAAAACACCATGAAAGGAACTTTCATATATTAGAACCTCAATCTAACCAAAACACCATGAAAGGAAGTTAATTTATTATTTTTTAGTTGTTCTGAAAGCAACTGTTTTCCAATCCGCCAAAATCTAAAATGATATTTAAAATTAAAAAATGTATTGCTAATGAATGTCACCACGTCACTTTTTAAATATACTTGACAAGAATATTGTCAGTTTTCAAAGCAATGATTAAATACTTCACAACAGTAGTCAATGAATTGAAAACCGGGTGCTCCCTCAACTATTTATTAAGTGATTCATGGGCACTATTTAACAGATTCTTTTAAAATATTATGAAAATTTTATATAAAAATCTACAAGTCAACAATTTGTATGTTTTAAAAGGTTTCATGTATTCTGCCTTAAATAAAAGTCAAATTGCATGCACAACAAAATTTGAAGAAAGCAAAGGGTAAAGGTGCTTTCGTCTTAGATTTCTTTAAAGCAAGAAGTATGTTTCTTTTATTTTTATGTTAAGATTTAAAATATTGTTCAAATTCCAAAAGATTATTAAAAAAAAATGTACATTTAGGTGTTACGGCAAGGGTAAAAAGACAGCAAATTGTGCAAATACAATATTAAAAAAGGAAAAAACTAAAAAATTAAAGGCCAATCCGGACACTCAGTTGATTGATCTGATATGCAGGGAACTAATATGATCCAGGCAATTTGTCTCGACAAATACTGTGCTCCCATTGAGGCCCGCTGGCCATCTCCAGACATACACAAGTGAACAGTTTAGAGATTTACAGAACTTAAGGTTCCTTCAGTTGAGGGGGGCAGCTTTAAGTGGAGACTTTGACCAAGTGTTTTCTGAATTAAGATGGCTTCAGTGGTCTGACATTGATCCCAATCTATCTTTTTCGGCAACCAATTTGCATCTACCGAAATTATTGGTGTTGGAACTGTCATACAACCAAATCACAGAGCATTGGAGTGGATGGAGTTCAATCAAGGTAAGATGGAAAAAAGTTATCCCTTGTGATTTTTTGTTTGTTTTGTCTTGTCGATCATTTCATTTATTGACAGCTTATTCTCCTTTGTATAGACAGCAAAGCGGCTGAAAGTTCTTGACCTTGCCTTTTGCAATTATTTAAGACGTACTCCTGATCTCTCAGCTTTTACAAAATTGGAGATTCTCATCTTGAAACACTGTGATGGACTGGAGAAAGTTGACGCTTCTATTGGCAAAGTCGAGAGCCTCGTTTCCTTGGACTTAAGTGACTGTGGCAGTCTCAAGGAGCTACCACAGGAAGTGGGCAAATTAGAACACCTGAAAGAGCTTATTTTAGATTCTACTGGAATTACAGAGATTCCTACGTCGATTGGTTCTCTGATGAAACTAGAGAAACTGAGTGCCAATGGTTGTCGGTCTTTGAGAGAAATCCCCGACACATTGGGGATTTACAGAACTTGCAACATCTGGACATTAGTGAATCTGCGATTGAAAAGTTACCTAGTGCTATTGGAAGGTTGGAAAAACTGCGGAGGCTAAGTCTCGAATCCTGCCGGAGTCTCAGAGGGGAAATTCCAAGTGGAATCGATAACTTGTCTTCGCTTGAGATTCTTCAAATCACTAGAGCACCAATATCTAACCTGCCAGAAAGCATTCGGAATCTTTCTTCTCTCCAACAGCTTAGCCTAAAAGGCTGTGACGAGCTCCGGTCACTGCCAGAGCTTCCTTCTGGCTTAAGATATCTGACGGTCTCTTGTCAAAGTCCCAGGGTGCCACATCTTTCTTGCCTAATCCGCCTAGAAGAACTGGGTCTTTATGGATGCGATCTACTTGAAGACATCCCAGAGCTTCCCCCAAGACTCTTGAAACTTTGTGTTGCCTCCTGTCATAAGCTGATAATGCCTAAGCTTGATGGATTCAAGTACTTGGAAGAGTTGTCAATAATGTACTGCAATTCCATTGAAATATTGCACCTTTCAAATTAAATTCTCTGAAACGATTACACGTTGAGTATTGCTATGATCTAGTTGAAATTCAGGGCCATGATAATTTGGAGTTGTTGGAGGAGATAGTTATAGATTGCTGCAAGTCCATTCAAAGGCTGATCCTTCCAGAATTACAATCTTTGAAGCGACTAAAGGCTAACTACTGTCCAAATCTAGTCGAAATTCAAGGTCTGAATAGGGCGAAGTCCTTGGAGGCATTGGATATCTCTGATTGTGGGTCCATTGAAGGATTGCCTGACCTGTCATTCTTCACATCCCTGAAAGAGTTGAACATCAATGACTGTCGCAATATACGTGGTGTTGAGAGCCTAGAGAGTTTCTTGGATTGCCGAAGCATATACATACAGGATGCACATCCCTAGAAAAGCTACCAAACCTGTCGAAATTTGAAAATTTAGAGAGTTTCACAATGAGGTATTCCCTTGATGTTACAGAGATTCTTGGGTTGAGGAATCAAGATCCCTAACCCACATAGATATCACAGGATGCGAATCAATCGAGACGTTACCAGATTTTTCGGGATGTGAGAAGTTACAATCTCTAGTGGTACGAGACTGCAAGAATCTTACTCGGCTTCTGGGACTTGAAAAGTTGCGGTTTAATTTATTTGGATATATCTGGGTGCGACTTATTGGAACCGATACCGAAATTACCTATAGCAAGCGTCATTAGAATTATGAAGGACGGGCATATGGGCTTTTCCATGAAAAGATAAGTCTCTATGAAAAGATTATGTTGCGGTAATGATGATGTCATAGCTCTTAGACCCTTGTCACAGCAATGAGATGAGTCATGTTTTAACAGAGGTGAGCAAGTAAACTATCCTTGTTCTTCTGAGATTCATAAGACATAACCTCCATTTTATCACTATCTTCTTTTGACGAGAAGGTTGTACTTTTTTTTTTTTTGGTCGAGAAGGTTGTACTTGACAGGGTACTTTCCTAAACTTGCTATTCTTACATAGTGGAAGGAGTGGGGGAGTTGGTCGTAGAAGCTGACATGATGCTTCAGCCAAGATCAAAATATAGACCCAAATTGTCAATAGAAGGCGTGGGTCATCTGGTAAGATTCTTCATCATTTAATGACCAAACTGAGGGAATAGAGTAATACTTTTTTTGAAGCTATAATTTTTTTTTCAAATTATTTGCTCACACTGGGTATCTATTTGATATGGATTGCCTAAATATCCTTGTTGTTGATTGCATTTTAGCAATGTTTTTCTCAGTCATCCTTCCATTGGCAGCTTTTGCAGACAAATTAGAGGTTCATGGTTTTTCTGGTGGGTGATTAAAACAAATGGAAACTAGTTTTGGCTAGTCTGTCATATATGAATGTAGACTGTCATTTGAAAGATTATCAAGTGAGATAAACCGGCGCTGCTTTTGTGACAGGTCTGGTTGGTCCATGTAATTATCTGAGGCTTACTTTTGGACTTCGGTTCAATGAGCCGTATCGATGGCCTTTTACCATTCTTGAAACAAGCTGGGGCAAGGAGCTCAAGAATTTTGCTAATTAGTTTGCATCCCGTTCGATCCTATTGTTGTCATGGGATCAATTTATCACATGATTGATATGGGTGTGCCTAACTGGCTGAGGAACTTCAAATTCCCATATGGAGACCAATCAAAATGAAGAAGAGGGATTCTGCAGAGGAAGCATCAGCAACAGCTGAGGGACATTTGCATGCCAAACTGAAGAGGTTTGTGGGCCAATTGGAGTGTCCTGAGAAGTTTTTGATGCCTGTGTAGATCCAAAGACTTGATTTGGTCTCAACAGCACAAACCTAAATGCTTTCTGTATCCTCATTAGGTTCTACCTCTCTGTTAATCCAATATGTACCTGCTGATTTTTTCATATGTTACCCTGATGCAGAATTGTTTGTTGCCGTCGCGTTCTAATGAAATCGATGAGGATCTGCAGAGGGAGGTATGCACTGCCAGTATCATAACTATGAAAGACTAACTTGTGTATTTATACTATATGACCTGTGGAATTTCACCTGAAAATCTGTATACTAGGATGCATGATGACAATCTCCTCTATTTTCTATCGGATCATAGTGTAATGATATCCGTTGAATGTGGGAATTTCAATTGAAAATCTGAATACAAGGATGCATGATGACAAATCTATTTTCTATCAGTTTATTAGTGTGATGTTATCCTGCGAATGTTGGCATATAGGTTACTGATTTGATAACTCAGTTGCATTGAATTTGTAAAGTTGAAATTCACCTCCTCATAAACTATTCCGGATTGCTGATTTTGCTAATTGGATATTGCGAAATAACCAAGTAAGAAGTACACTTTCTGTTAGGTAGTTTAGGCACTTCATGTTTTCACCATAATCTTATTCACATCACTTGTTCCTGAACACAAACAAGGAAAGTGATGCTAATTGCTTACTCCTCCCAAGCCTATGGTTTTCTTTTGGACTTTGCTAACATAAGACTAATTGGGTGACTCTGAGAATAGCAGCATGTCTTGAGCTGCAAATTCTTGAAGGAGTGGACTCCATAACGATTTTTAATTATTTATTATGCATTTGTACCTTGCAAATTGTGATGCTACAGTCTCAGAAATATTCTTTTATTGATAATTAGTGAATCCTATCCTTCTTATGTAGATTCAAGCTGCATTCATTAGATTTGGAGAAAGTCCTCAAACACCACAGGATGGAGATGTGGGCAGGAATGAGCTATGTCATGAGAAAGTATGGAAAGGCGTTTCAAAGTTCTTCACTGTTGGCGTTTACAGGTGCTCCTGTGTTGTTAATACTCTTCATTGGATTCTTGACATAAGAGACTCTTCTCACGTGGTGCAGCAGTCCTTTGTTGCAAGCTTTGACATCATGCTATCCATTAGGAAAGGCCGAATCGCAAAATGTTGCGGGAAGACCGCGCGTTCAGGTGGCTCTGTATGTGAAGTTAAGCATAAAAGCAAATTTGTCAACAAGATTGTCTCAGTTCCTCAAACTCTGGAGTTTACTATTTAAGACCCTAATGAACAACTTTCCATTTTTGAATTTTTGTAAAAAAGGACTCTTTACTTTGGGAAATTTGCAAAATAAAACTGGTGAGTGCATGGATCGGAAAAACTGAGTTAAATACAGAATCCGATTGTCTAGATTGAGCGTGCAGCCTATCAATCAAGTGACGTGCAAATTTTAGGAAATTTATGTATGGTTGTAAAGCCTAAAATGTTGGCTACGGTTTTTATGAAGAGCACATTATCAAATTTTGTGAAGAAAATAATAAAAGTTTGAAAACAGAGCAAGGCTAGGTCAGAACAGGGAACTTCAGAATACAACTCTAAATTTCCAGATCCGATCTTAGATTTCGAGGTAACTTTGACCTAGCAAGTAAACTTAAATTTCAACTCATGACCTATCAAGCCGACGCTTAGGGTATAAGAACTATTTTGATAGTTAATCACTTTTCCTAATTTCGGTGTTTACTAGAATTCATCAAATTAAGGTTACCAACTTATACTACTATGAATTTCCAGAACATATCAACATGCAACAAACAATCATCAATCAATCACCTATCAAGTTCGACACATGATTTGTTGAACATACATCATTGTATGCGTACGTTCAACAACTCAGCATCTCATTTAGCCATTATCAATTTCCTACATGCAATTGGGTGAAGTTCATCCTAACTAAGTTCAAGAGGTACTAACCTTGTTAATGAACTTTGCAATGCAATTGGAGAACTTGTGTCATTTCGCTCCATGACATTTTCCACCACTCAATTCCGCAACGCCCTCGTGGCAGGCTACGCTGCTTCCCTATGTTTCCAAACCATCAACAGCCCTCCGCAGGACTTACATGAATGGCCATGGTCGCCCAACAGAACAACTCCACTCCACTGGTAGTTTTCCCTGATGAAAGCTATTCGTGAATCTCCAGTCACTTGTACTCACCCTGACAAGTGTGGCATCCTAGCCAACCACTCTTCCTTGGCAGCACCTTCTTTCGCCTACTAGGCTTTTCCTGATCTTAGCAGACCAATGGAGGTTTTTCCCCTTGTTGAAAACGTGATAGTAGACCCCTTTTGAGATTTGCTTATTGATCCAAAAACATTATCACTATTTATGAGTAATTCGTTCCTTCATATCCCCCTCATTTCCATCCTAGAAGCTTGGACAAGGCGATCACTCTTTGCCCTCATAGAATCGAGTAGACCACAGGCTTTCTCGAATCACCCACCTACTTTAGGGATACTGCTTTGATACCATTTGTTATGGGCCAATAGATTTAGCCACGGAATAAGCTCGTGCGGAGCCTGGCGAGCTGAGAACACCAAATTAGCCTTCCTTCTATAGTTATTCTTAAGAACAGTACAACGAGTAGCATTATCATATCACGCCCAGCTTGGCTCGCCCATCCAATCCCTGAGTGAGACATGTAGAATACTTTAGACATAACAACTAGTTTTGGATTGTCATGACCTCATCAAGAGAGTGGCATTAACTCCCGATGAATTTGGACATAGGAGGCCAACTGTGCATTCAAAGCTCCTATGGATATAATTCTAACGTAAAGCTCCTAGCACAAACCACCCTAACGTCTCTTCTATGAACCAGTTGTATCTTCCTTTTGCATCACTCACTCTTTTATCCCGATGCCACTGTTTCCACTCACAAGCATATGTGAGTACAGGAAAACTTCTCTGTCACTTTGGTTCGCGACACAAGTCTCTAAGATGTATGCCCGATCGTTCGGCTTTCGTCTCCTCTCAACGTATTGTCACAGACTGAAGCCAGTCCACCCTTCCATTGGTAAACTCAAGAGCCTCATTTCCTTGGACTTGATCGACTATGGTAGACTCAAGGAGCTACTAGGAGAAGTGGGCAAATCTGAAGAACTCAAAGAACTTACTTTAGATTCTTTGGTATTATCGAGAATCATTCGTCAATGGGTTCTAAGAAAGCTGGAGAAGTTGAGTGCCATTAATTGTTGGTCGTTGAGGGAAATCCCTAGCTCAATTGGGAATCTTTTTTTCTCCAACACCTTGACCTAGAAGGTTGTAAAGAATTGAGCAAAATCCCTAATTGCTTTTCTCCAATTGAAGGTTGTAATTTTCCCTAACTCAATGGAATTTTTCTTGTCTCCAAAATCTTGACCTAGAAGGTTGTAAATAATTGAGCAAAATCCCTGGCTCAATTGGGGATTTGCAGAATTTGCAACATATAGAGATGAGTGACTTTGGGATTGAAAAGTTACCTAGTGCTATTGGAAGGTTGAAAAAACTGTGGATGCAAATTCTCAAATTCCAAGAATTTGAAAGGGGAAATTACAAGCGAAATCGGTGACTTATCTTCGCTCGAGATTCTCAAAATCACTTTCGTGTGGATATATGACTTGCCAGAAAGCATTCAGAATCTTTCGTCTCTCTAACCCCTTAACCTAGATTGCTGTCACAAAACTACAATCATTGTCAGAGTTTCCTTCCGGCTTAACATATCTGAAGTCTCTTGTCCCAGTCCCAGGTTGCCACAGCTTTCTAGCCTAATCCACCTAGAAGTACTTGGTTTTTGTAAATGCGATTTACTTGAACACATTCCCGAGCTTCCCTCAAGACATTTGAAACTTCATGTTGAGGACTGTAACAAGCTGATTTGGCCTAAGGTTGATGGATTCAAGTACTTGGAAGATTTTTCAATAAAGTACTGCAGTTCGATGAAAAATTGGACCTTTCGCTATTGAATCGTCTGGGGCAATTCGCTGGGGAGGGTGCAAGGGCCTGGTTAAAATTGAGGGCCAAGATAATTTGAAGAGGAGAAGGTGTCATAAATTTCTGCGAGGCGGGGAAAGGCTGATCCTTCCAGAGTAGAAAAATCTAGCTCTTAATCTAGTAGAAATTCGAGTCTTAATAGAGCGGAGTTTTAGAGAAGTTGGATTTGTCTTATTGTGCGTCCATTGAAAGATTACCTGACTTATCATGCCCCTGAAACAGTTGCACATCAGCGGCTGTCGCAATCTACTGGGTGTTGAGATCCTTAAGAAATTCTTGTCTTGCCAAAGCATAGACATATCTCTAACACGCGTCAATATCTCGGGATGCAAATCGATATAACTTTGCCAGATTTGTGGGATGCAAGAAGTTACAATCCTCGTGGTACGAGACTGCAAGAACCTACCTAGCTTTGGGAACTTGAAAAGTTGGATTTAATGTGTTTTGATATTCGTGGCTGTGCCTCATTAGAAACGTTACCGGAATTTCCTAGGACAAGGGTTCTTATAAATGATGACATTGAGCTTGATGAATCTGACTATGAAGGATTATAATGCAGTGATACTGATGTGATGAATCTTATATTGATAATACAACAGTGAGTCAAGTCGTGTTTCCTCAACAGAGGTAAATAAGCAGTAAAGTATCCTTTTTATTCTGAGGTTCTGACCTACTTTTCATCACTATTTGCTTTGACAAGAAGGTTTCCCATCACACGGTTCAGTATTTTCCTAAATTCCTGGTCTCTTACACAATTAAAGGAATGGAGGAGTACGTCATAGAAGCCGACATGATGCTTCATCCGAGATCAAAATGTAGAGCCAAATGTCAAATAAGGCAATCGGGTCATCTAGTAAGATTCTATATCCTTTAACGGCAAGCATGAGTGAATGGAGAGTAATACTTTTTCTCGAAGCTATGTTCTTTAACAATGATTGCTTTCACACACTGGTTATCTATTTGATTGGTTTGGATACTCTGGATTTTGCCTACTTTATACTTGATGTTTGATTGCAATTTATAGCAGTGTTTCTTTCTAGTTTATCCTGTTCTTGGTGATGGGCAGCTTTTGCAGGCTGCAACAGCATTATCACCTCGTGAAGCGTACCAATGACAATGTTAACATAGGCAAACAAGATTTGATTAGGCTTTGCGATTTCCAGTTTTTTCCTCCCTGTAAACCTAGGTGCTGACATTTTTCTTCCAAGCAGGAACAATGATCATTCTGCTAGTATAATACTGTAAACTAACCATTCGAAAAACCGTTGTTTTTGCTCTGTCCGACATTCGCATTCTTGTTCTCGGAAAAAATTCCATTGGCCATTTTGAGTTCCTTTGGTGAGTTTCTTTTGTGTGTTCAAATTTGATGAATGGAAGATATCCTGTTTAGGATGTAGCCTGCTTCGCATGTTCCGTGATGAACAAAAAACCTTTCAGGTTTCTTATTGTCTGCCTTGATGTTCCTCTTGAACCCTCAAAGATCGAACATCAACTCCCGTTAGTATATGAGGAACTGAGCTAAAATAAACATCAAGCTTCAAGTGTTTTCTGTTGCGTGAGTAGGTAATTAAGAAAATAGTTAGTTTGGCTGCGGTCATTATGTGCCGAGGAGACGCCGTTGTTCATAATCCAGTAGGTCAAATTGTTAATTGTGAAAGATTATCAAGCAAGGTATAAAAACTGGTGCTGTGCCTTCTAGACAGAGGGGGTCTAATTGGTTATTGATGATGCAAGGGGCTTGTACTTTGGGAAGCTTCGAGAGGTCCAATGTGGGTAGTATTGTAGTTGCTGACGTTGTAGCAATGGTGGTGGGGCAGATTTTGTTGCCTGTTTCGGTGAAAGCAAGCTTTGAGGGCGAGGAGCTCGGAGAATTTGGGCATTTGGGTTCTGTGATCTCCTTATTGTTTGTTACGATGGAAGTGTCGGTTTTATGACATCACTGATCTGAGTCTGTGTAACGTTGGTCCAAGGAGCGCGCGATTATCGAGAATGATTTAGTTTTCAAGAGCTATTGTTGTAGCAGTGAAGCGATCGAAACGGGGTTGCTGGAGTTACATGTCTTGCATGCGAACCTTGAAGAGGGACCTTGTGGGCGGCCAATTGGTATGGTGTACCTGAGGGAAAGGGTTCGGAGGGCTTGTAAAGCATCGCAGAAACGAAATTTATCTATTGCGTGCTCAACAAACAGCATACCGGAGATGATTTTTAAATGAAGTATTGTTCAATGAGATCTGCATTCTGTATGGTCGACATTAGCGTTGGCAGTAGCGCACTTGTAATAGATTACAATGGTGGTTGTGTCCCCCTCATGATTTTTTTGTTTGGTATGTGACCTCTAATGCAGAGTTACTTTGAATGCTGTCATGGGGATGGTTTCTGCATTTTTCTAAATTTGATTCATTAGCTCAGATGTTGTCGTTGATGCGGACATACGAGTTTGTAATAGTTGAAAAGTTTCACACTCCGTAGCCAAGACGGTTAATTGCTATTTCCGCTGATTTTGCCTAATCGGGTGACTGCAGATTGTATTAAAATAGCAACAAATTATTCTCCTCTAGTTAGTGTAGGTTTAGGCTATCTTCACCTGGTTCAGGCATGAGAGTTTTAGGCTTAACAGCAATTAAGTTTCCTTTAACACAGAAGTATTCCAGGACGAGAAACGTTTGCTTAACTGGCAGCTACTTCTCACCGGAAGAAGACGTGTAACAGTGTGTTTGTTGCGTGTTTTCAAGGGTCGGACAGTGTCACGAAGTTCTGTGTTGTGTCGTGGGTGGTCAGGCCCAGCTGGTTTTCGCGGGCTTGGCGCTTGTTTGCACAATTGAGTTTTTTTGCATTTCGGGACATTATATCTTTTCATGGTGTTGTAGAATTGTGATGCCTCTGATGCTCAGGATATGGATGGTCTATGTTAAGTGAAAGCCATGTAGAATCCTAGTCCTTGTGTCCTGTGAAGATTCAGCGACATTTTCATAATTAAAATTCGCTTGTATGAACATCCCCAAAACACGACAAGTATGGAGATGGGGGGCAGGGGAAGTGAGACATGCTCGGTTAAGCACGTGTATGGAAAGGCGTTCTGAAGTTCTACGCGTGGTTGGCTTCCATGGTTGATGATAACGTTTTCTAGGGATTCTTTGGATTTGACTAAAGGGAGACATAGTGTGCTCAATGAGTGGGTTGTAGTTAGTCTCTTTTCAAGGACATCAAGTAGCTTTGTCCAAAACTGAGCAAAAAATTCGCTGTTTAGTAGTGCCACTTCAAGCGTCTAATTTTGCCTGAGATTGAGAGACAGTCTTCAAAAAGCGGGAATTTCACGAAACCAGCACATAATCTTTCATATTGTCAGGCTTTGAGTTAAGCTGAAAAGTGGTTCACGTAAAAGGCCGCGGTGGTGTGGTTGTTGTAGGTTTTATCATTTGCGAAGAAGTTTGAGACATAAAATAAACAGTGTCCGTTTGTGTTCAAGTCTCTCGGATCTTGGACGAAAGGTGACCAAATCTGGACCATTTTTTGTGCAATCTAGTTCGAGCATGTATATATCAGAACTTTGGGGTTACGCCCGTGTGGTATAGAATCATATAAAGCACAGAAGAAAAACAGCACATTGCATTGTCCATAACTGAAACCTCGGTTGTTGGCATGTGGCTACAGTTGCAAGAATGATAAAAAACAAAAAGGGCGTTAGACTAAATTTTGAGGGCAATAATGGGACAAAAATCAGAGGTGAATCAAATGGAATCTATTATACGGACAATCTATTGTTGGTTGCGTAGTATGTTTCCCAACGGCTGGCACTTAAGTGCGCAAATCGGAGAAAAGCCGATCAGCTTAAGTGCTTATGGGCGGGAGAGATTTTATCAACCAAAACAGAATACATGGCATATACTTTAAAACGTTTTTGCTAGTGGCAACATTTGTTTATAAGTGTGGTCAACAGGGCAGCAATCATTTTTTTTGTTTATAATCTTTTCAATCATGGAAATTCTTTGTTTAATGAAGATGAGTAGGATCGTGGTGGCAAAGGGTTATTTATTTAAAAAAATTTTCGCACTAATCTCGGTTAAATAGATTAAAAAAAAATAAGTTTTTTGTTGTTAAAAAAAGGTTAAAAAAGATGCCTATGTGGCGCACGACTAGCGCGGTGAGGGCCTGTAGCCGCTTGCCAGGGGCGGTTGGTCGAAAGGGGGGTGTCATCGGGAAATGCACGGAGGCGTGTTGGATGAGACCACGGGGGTCGGCCTAGCCTCAAGCCCATCAATTGGCTAGGGTTTGGCAGGCTGGAAGCGGTAAAAGGGGCCATGTTGGGACCGAATATTGTGGGGCGATGGAGGTGGGCGGGAAGGGAGCCCCTGGTGCAAGCCCTCACTGTGCGCTAGTTTTTGGTTTTATACTGTGTCTATTTAGTTATTTAGCTAACTTTTAAGTTTTTTTTTAATTTTGTTTAGAGCTACAATGTAAAGGAGAAAATGTTGTGGAGTTTGTTCCAGATAAAAGGGATGGAAATGTGCATGAATATTTTGCAGATACAAATGTTTTTTTGTTTTTGTGTTGTACCGTAAGTACTGATGCTTTTTAGCTATTTTTTAAACTGTTTTTATTTTTTAATGGGTTTTAGTTTTTTAGTATATTTGTTGAATATTATAACATTAGGTGGAAATTCTTTTGATGAATTGAATTTTTTGATTGTGATTGGGTTCTAATCTATGAAGGTTACATGAGACGACATCGGAATTTGTAAGTGCTAACATTTCCGGAGCAATGCCGCACTAACATCCGAAAT
>JAGVVM010013380.1:0-10232 GCA_019149425.1 Psidium friedrichsthalianum
AACACAAAATCATTCCTGACTCGGTAGACCATTTGGCCTTCTCTGAATTAAGACTATCATCTAAGAGAATATGATAATACCATGTTGAAGAGTAGACTTGTGCAGGGACTGATTCTTTTGTTTACTTGTTTCGCACCAAATCCTATCTACGCAAAACATTAATAAATACTCGTGCTTCTTCTGGACTGTACTTCAGGGTTGCGAGGCATATGTTTGGGTTTTTGCTGCTCCAGAACTGCTTTTGTTGGCATGGCTTCTGAATGGCAGGTGCGTGATGCGTTTGAATGCTTGTTATGTTTCGTATCATTTTCCGTAGATTCGATCACAACCATTTCCGAATAAATGAGCCATCTTTTGTAAAATCACCACGTACTGGTTTTGGCAGTCATATTCTGCGGGATGCTCTTGGTCTATATGGCGGTCCGGCAACTTTGTGAATACTGTACAGACCCTCAGGTCGAGGGTTCGAGGTTTAAGGCGAAGATGACAAGACAAAGAGCAGCAGTACTTGGATAGGCCATCCCATAACTCCTGAGGCCTAGCTTAGATTATGAATCCCTTTACGTTAGAAAGTTCCATGCCTCTCATTTTTGCGTCTCTTCTTCTGTTTCCACATTCCCAATTCCCCACCCCCCAAAATGTTTTTTTTTTTTTTTTGTTAAGGCTGTGTGATGACTATCGATGCTAATGCAAGGCCACTAGAAAATATGTCCAGCCTCTAAAAGTTTCTTTCTATCCCTCAACCATCACGTGAAGTTCTCATGTATCTTTTTCTTCGCAGATAATAGTATTTGAGTTTCATGAGTTTGAACAGGATCTGAGACTTTGCCTGAATGGGATGGAGGCTACCTTCTTAATTGCCATACCGCAGTGCATGTATGATTGCACGGTTTATATACCCGGAGACCTAAGCATGTGTGTAGCCGATAGCTCCCCATGATGAGGTGGTTGGATTCCTCTCCTCTTGAATTTGATGTTTTATTAGACAATAATTGCCATCCCAGAGCAAATCTGATGGCATCAATAATGCTGTACTTCCCTGGCCAAGCTGCCTACTCCTTCGGGACTATTATCAGGCGCACCGACGGTGTAACGAAGTATTCGTTACTCTTTCACCAACGGTTTAACGGTAGATCGGTGAATGCATAATTTATATCGTATCCGCCGGTAGCAATCTAGAGAAAAAGATGATTTTTTATTTCGTTCGATTAAGAAAAAGCTTGTAGTCTTATACCTTCCTTCTTAAGCAATATCCAATACGATTAAAGAAAAGCTTGTACTTTGGAAGAAACATGATTAGTATTGGGGGTATTAAAATGGCGTGAGGGCTACGCCAAGTCATTCTCTTTCTTTTGACATTCGGGTTAAAAAAAAAAAAAAAACATTTGTAAATTTTCTGGATTCCCCAGGTGGGTAGCTGGTTGGGCCCCTTTTCAATTATTTTCCCCTCTTAATTTTTGCCGGCAAGGACAATAATTTAAGTGTCCAATTCTCACCTCACTCAACCCAAATTTCTGATCATGCGATCCTTGTTCTCCATTATGTTGTGTTTGCGACATGGTCCGAAATATTTCACGTTTGCCCGCACCGAATGGCATCTTTTTTGCCCATGGAAACCGTGTGGTTGTGCTTAATTCTTTGATTCATCTGCTAATTTGATCACTATAAAAAAGAGGGGCATCGGCGGGTGCGCGATTCTCAGTGTGTATTAGGTGATGAAGCCATTACAACATAGGATATGATCGAACCTCGTGTTGAATCTATTTTAGACGAGACATGTTTAAGCAAGCTAATCGAATGGCTTGTGCAGAAATTATTTTGTGATTCCGGTACCCACAAAAATGATCATTTAGTAAATTCTATCGGGGTGACAATCTGTTTTCTATTCGTTACTTCTCCACTCATCGTCCACAGTATCCCGACACCAACGTAATATAAGTTCATCACATTCGATCCGCACTCGGATTATACGCACGAAATGGACCAGCAACTTAATTAGTTGACACGATTTAATTCGATTTGAAAAGGGTAATGATCGATCTCAAGGACGCGTCTTCCACCCAAATCTCCACGACAGTGCCAAATAACCTGATTACCACCCCAATTTTCAGCTCGTGGGCTGCATCAACAATTCAAGAAACCACAAAACCCACATTGAATGCCACATAGAAGTAAGATGAAGATGAATCCCCAAATTCACGTTCGCACACCTAATTCATCACGTTAGCGGCACAACTATGCTACGCCGGCAATATCTATCAATGATATTTTGGATCATCTCTAGAATATTTTCCCATTTCTAACTCCGTCGGTTGATTCTACGTAACTCTGAAAGCCAGATGGCATCTCTAACGATATCTAATGCGATACCATATGAGCAACAAAGGCTTACGAATGCCCAAAAAAAAAAAAAAAGGGAAGCATTGTGATCACCACGTGGCTTCAAACGTAAACAAAAGAAGGTTAGTTTTTATTATATACTCACATGGCCTTCGTGATCATGCTGCAATTAAACCTTTTTTTCCCTTTTTTTTTTTTTGCCCTCTAACTTTTTTCATGTATCTTGTGTACTGGGAGAAGCAAAAGGGATTCAAACACATGTATACTCCCGTTCACACTATTCCTGGATCTCCAAGTTAAAGCACAATTTTTTGCTGTGGGAGAGATCAGGAGTGGGCATGTGTACCCACCATTACCATCCCTTCCTCTTTACTGCTGAAAACAACATTATAGTACTAAAGCAAGTTAACCAAATTAGAACTAATCAGTAGATCAAAAGTGTACAGCCTGGGACGTACCCCACATAGTTTTTTTTCTCCTTGGTTTAATACAACCCCCCCATGTGGCTCCAGACATCTTATACCTGTATAAATCAATTCATAAAAAGAGGGAGCTAACCTAAGGTGACAGCATAAATTATGACAGGTCCACATGGGATGGCTTCATGTGCATAATTTAAATGATTTTTGTATGTACTCTTCAATGGAAGCGCCACCAAAAAAAAAAAAGTTGGGGGGGGGGGGGGTTTGGAGGTTAGAGTCATTCACAACTCTCTTGTGTGAGATTAAAGAAGGGGGAACAAAAGTGAGAGAAAGCAAAATGAGCCTGTGAGGGGAGGAGAGAGAGAGAGAGAGAGAGAGACACATGGTAGGGCATCTCCATGAAATTGATAGGTTTGAGGTTCTTGTTGGAGAGGACTGTACAGATGGGAAAACCCCATCTTTTTTGGCCTAGTTGGCACAGTTGATGAGATGTTGTTTTGCCAGTTGGAAATGATGTTCATGGGAGGAGTAAAAAGGAAAGGAGCAGAAGAATATGCACGTTTGAAGGACAAAAAAAATACATGTAGTTGTCGAGATTTGCCAAGCTACTTGTTAGACTGCAGGAGGGCATACCGAGTGCAGACAAAGCCCGATCGATTCGACATGATAGAGCCTGTTGCTCTAAGATTTGATCTACGCAGGAGCCGTTGTTTAACTTGGAACGACTGTGTTTTAACTTTCAATTAAGTTTGATCAACTGCGAACCCTTCGTTTTTTCCCTCGTTATAGCTATTTCAGTTGCGGACACCGATGATATATTTTCTATCGAATCACACCGATAATTGCTATATCGCCGCAAAAATCATATGGAATTTCATTCTGTCCCCTACTAAAATGCCAATATCAAATTAAATTTCCTTTGCAGTTCCAGCATATTGGATTCGTGTGCGCATCTCGCCTATTGATGGAATGACGGTGGATTCTTGCACTGGAGCGCCAGCAGCTGCCTGGAGATATTCTTTTTCCACTGATGATTGACAAGATTAGAAACTCAAATTTAGTTGGAACGAATAATAACAAAGCTTTCGATACGTTTACAGGTGCAAAGTTTTAGCACACGGCGCTTGTTTGAAAGTTAACGAGAACAAATCTGTTTGTTTCGGGAAAATTAAAATATAAAAAAATATTATATTAAAAAAAATCGCTTGTATTACATGTAGAAATGAATGAACGAAAAATATTTTTCGTTATCCACGAAAATACTTAGACATAAATTGTTGTAGGTAATGAAATTTTTTTATTGTCTAACTATTTCCCGCGAATAAATGACATTTTTAAGAATTATTTTTAAATACTCATTTTTCGCAAAATAAACAGCGTCATGGAAGAGTTCGTCCACATCAGACAGAGAATTAACCGACTCACGGCACTAATCAGCAAAGCCAGCAATTGCTGTCGTTTCTGTTACGACTTTGTTACGTACAAGACACAGAAAAGCGACACTTGCTGCCGAAAAACAGGATTAAAAAACAAAATCATGGGGTGGATCATCGCATGAAACTCTCTCCACCCAGAGAAAACATTCGTAGAAGGCAGGAAGGAC
The DNA here is from genome assembly GCA_019149425.1 of Psidium friedrichsthalianum. Classification (NCBI taxonomy): domain Eukaryota; kingdom Viridiplantae; phylum Streptophyta; class Magnoliopsida; order Myrtales; family Myrtaceae; genus Psidium; species Psidium friedrichsthalianum. The sequence goes on from JAGVVM010013380.1 coordinate 4,366, forward strand.
AAGGTTAGCTTTTGGACAATGTTACGAAAGAATAATCCAAATTCATATCATCCACATGTAGTGATGTAAGTTACGAAAAACTACTAATCACACGCAAAATATTCACGAAAACGCCGCCTTTTTATCAGAAATCCGTTTCATGTCGCTACCGCGAAATTCCTAATCGTCCCATCATTAATTTCGTCACGAGAATTAGACCTCGTAATCATCCATAAGTCAAAATAGCAGGCTGTATGGCACCACTCGGCATAAAGATCCTCCTAACATTATTAACCTTAATCACTTCTTCATCGGTGAATAAACTAACGAGGGAATTGCCCTCCAAGTGCAGAACTCAGACAACAACCAAAGTTGATGGAGAAAAAATTGTTAAAGAAAGGTGTTTAAATTATTTAACATGGACAATGAGAGTTATTATACAATTGCAACAATCAAAAGTGAGATGGAAAAAAAAAAAAAACAAGAAAGACCCAGCTGCTTTTGAACTCATACAACCCCAGAAATGAGACAGAATCCAAAGTTCAGCAAATTTTATCCAAACAGAAACCACAAATGAGATCAACTTCTTCTTCTTCTTCCTCTTCTGAATTCTTAGTCTCTTTCAGTCTCAACCTCTTCAAGAATTGGAATGCTGCTTTCTCTTGACAAGCTTTATTCTCCGCCTTTCTCGATACCGATTTTATTCACCAAATGAAATAAACGAATCGGAGAGACCGGGGGGTGCGGTAGAAACTAAAGGTGGCTTCGAAGAAACGCCGTGGTTGAAAATCGCCCTCATATTTTGCTACCAAAGAAGACAGGTGATGAAGAAGAAGAATGGTGTTTTGGAGGGAAGAATAAGGAAAGGATGGAAATTAAGAAGGGGAATGGTAAAGAAGGAACAATAATGTTAAATTTATTAGGCTTGAGCTGAAGAATAATTTCAAAAGGTATGTTTAAAAGAGCTTTTTGAGCAGATACATGTGTGTATATGGTACAGTCTCGCATGGTGGTGGATTCCACCACACCAGCGGCCGCCGCAGCGCCCGTGGAAGTCTACTGAACCATGGCTAGAAACGACGGCGCCCCGTTTCCTCCGCTGTTCGGGGCCGCTGATTGCGTTCGGCCGCTGGAATTCAATCTTATAGGCCATCTTCCTCTCCTCTTCCAATTCTTCATCCTCATCGTTTTCTTCATCATCCTCTTCCATTTCATTTTCCTCCTGATCTTCAATATTATCACTGTCACCTTCCTCCATCTTTTTGTCATTGTAATTACTGCTGTTCACCCTTAAATGCTGTTGGTCCGAGTCCAGGTGTTGATTTCGACGCGGCCCTTGCCCTGTGATCTCTTTCACGGTGTCTTCTGGCTTCAAATGCCAACAAAATAATCAGCCCTCATACTGAACATGGATTGAATCAACAATGAACATAAATTTTTCTCCTAAACTATATTGCCTTACACATAATTCGATCATTAATGATGGAATTAGACACGAACGCTTCTCGGTTTTTTTACAAGAAAATGTTACCTTCTTAAGTGATCCTCCATTTCCTTCTTCGGCTATCCTCTCTTGTGCACCTGAATTTCCGCCTCCATCTTTGTGTTCGGGTTCACTAGCCTGTGCCTGTGCTGGCGGCGGCGGCGGCGGCAGCTGATCCTGGGTGATTACCGGATGAGCATCCAAGTTCGCTGTATTCGGAGACAGCTCGACGCTAAACCCCACGGACCCGGAAGTGGCAGCTGCACCGCTTGTTGCACCACCACCGCCAAGTACCTTCCTCCTATAAAGGGCATCGAGCTCGTGGAAGTATGGGCAGGTCTTGGCGTCTTCGGGTCGCTTCTTGTTGCTCTCCTTCACCTTCTTGAAGTACTTGTTGATGTTCTCCCACTTCTCCTTGCACCTCTTGGCGCTCCTCTTGTACCCCATCCTTGCCATGCCGGCAGAGATTTCCTCCCACAGCGGCCCCTTAGGGCCGGCCTCTTGATACCTCGACTCGAGCCCACTCCGCAGCTTTATCAGCTCGAGCACTTCCACTTTCGGCCACCTTGAAGAGGATAACGGCTCCCTACCACTTCCTCCGCTAAGGATGAGTTCTTGAGACTGCGGCGGAACTTGCTGCTCCGGGACGGCCATGATTATTTCAGTCGAAACGGGTAGTGGATGCGTGACGACCTCGATGTTCTGTCGTTGCTGCTGCTGCTGCCGTTGCTCTTGATACGTTGGAGGGGGTGGCATCCGCGGCTGCGGATGAGGAGCGGCCTGGGTTGGTTGAACCTGTGGTCTGGGCGGCGGGGTTGAAGACAGAGGGGGAACGCCTGTCGTCACAGTCGCCGGCGTCGTGGGCAGATGGATTGTCTGACCTGTGATCTTCTGCAAGAATGAGACAATGGCTGCATCCCTCGAGGCGGAGGTGGCGCGCTCCTGGGCAGCAATCTCGTGCTCCTGGGCCAGCCTGGCCATCTCCTGCCGCCGCCACGCCTCCTCTCTTATCATCCTATCCTGTTCCCTCTTCTCTATGGCCTCCAAGAACCTCTTCTGCATCTCCTCCTGCTTCTGCATCACCTGCTTCATCAGTCCCTCAAAGAGCTCCATCATCCTACGGCGGCTTCCACTGCCGCTGCCGCTCGTCTCTCCTGGCCCCTCTTCCGCTTGTGGCTACTGCCCGTGGTGGACGGCTCGCCTTCCTCATCATCGTCCTCGTCGTCATCGTCATCCTCCTCCGATCTGCCAGATGAGGACGAACTGTTTGACGGGAAGATCATTCCCATGGGGCTAGCTAACATTGCAGGTGAGGCTACCGGCCCAGTTGATATACCGGGTGCTGTGGTGGGTGCAAATATGTGGTGAGTATGGGGCGGCGGAGGTGCCGAGACGGGAGGCTGGATGCGGAGGGAGGAGATTGGGATGGGGTTTGTGAATGATATCCCCACCGAAACGGGGTTTACGGAGAGACCGCCCGGGGCTGCAGCAACAGCAGCACCACCACCTGGAGCTGGTGACATCCCGACGGCGGCGGCGGTGTTGAGGGCTTCGAGCTCGGAGAAGAACTTGTAGGTCTTGCCGTCTTGACGACCAGCACGGCCTTCTTTGGTCCTTTTATAGTACTTGTGGACGTTCTCGAACTTCTCTTTGCATTTCTTGGCACTTCTTCTGTACCCGTGTTCACCTAGCTTCCTGCAACCAAGAATTATATTAAACAAAACATAAAGAAAGAAAGTTGCTTAGTGAATCTCTCTGTCCTGAGATTGATGTCATGCACGAGATCAAAATCCCAGATCAAGGCTCGTAATCTCCGTCTTGTCAAGTAGCAGACAACTAGGAGCTGAGAGAAAGAAGAGAGAGAGAGAGAGAGAGAGAGGAGATAAGACACGTCCAAATGCAAATAGCGACCCACTGCTAACCCCATTAACGAAAAAAAAACTGGAGCTTTCGCTGTTATTACTTGTATAATTGGAAAGTGCAGAGACAAATGTTGAAATTGGGGGAGAATTGTTCTTGGGATTTTCAGTATTTTCGAAGGGAGGGGGAGTGGAGGGGTACAAATCAAGATGCTTTTCGCATCCACATGTGAAATAAGATTAAAAAAAAATAAAAAAATCTGGAAAAAGAGGAGAGAGAAAGAGTGATTGGTCCAGAGCTCATGCACTTTGATTTGGCCTATATTCTAAATTTGGAGAAGTTAACCCACACCCCCGAAGAAAAACTAAAAAAGATCTCGAAATCGAGAGAAGGAGAAGAAACATAAGGGAAAAAAAAATAAAAAAGATGCCCAGATGCCCCCAACAACTCAACTCGTGAGTCGTGTTGGAAGAGAGAGAAACCATGTGCGCTTGTACCCCGCAGAAGAGAGAGAGAAAAAGAGAGAGAGAGAGAGAGAGAGAGAGAGAGAGAGAGAGAGAGAGCAGAGAGAGAGAGAACCCATCTGGATTACAAGCACTGGTTGGATTGCTTGGAGGGATAATCACATCTGGGGAAGATGGAAGATTAGTTGAGATGATTATGATTTGATAATGATGTTGTATGATGATGATGCAATGAGGGGTTACTACATGGTTTCAGGAACTTCAAGGCCCAGAGCAGAGAGTAGATTCAATTTGTCATTTTTTTTTGGGGGGGAATTGTTGATGTGATTCTTGTTTTTACCTGGACACATCTTCCCAGAGTGGACCCTTGAGTGTGGCGTCCCGGAACGCTGCGTCCATCTCGGACCTGATCTTCAGAAGCGCCAGCGTCTCCTGGCGCGGCCATCGGTTCCCCCTCCTCCTCCTCCGCCGCCGCTGCTCCCGCCCACGTCCGCCGCCGTGGCGAGGCGTCCATGTCCCCGCCCGAGAGCGGAGGGATTTCGTCCGGGCCGGGAGGGGCGGGCGGGCGGCTGCTTATCGGGGACGCCTCTTCAACCACCATGTGGTGGGGATGGGGGGTGGGGGCGGGGGCGGGGGGCTCGGCAGGCGGAGGAGGAGGAGGAGGAGGAGGCGGTGGGCCGCCGTAGTGGGAGTGGGACCCTCCTCCTTGCTGCATCGCTCCTCAGGTTAATCTCCTCCACCCTCACCGAAGTTGAATTGTGGGGCCGGCTCCAAGAAGGACATGCAGATGCAGATCTCGTCTCCTCTCTTCCTCTCTCCCGCTCCAAGACAAGATGGTCACTTCGATCAGCAGCAGCTCTCACCTTTGAGTCTCTCCCCTAGAGATAGAGAGAGAGAGAGAGACAGAGAAGAGAAGCAGTGGTGGTTTTGCGAGATTTGAGGGTGATGTTTAAAGGAGGGTCAGAGAGAGGGAGAATTCCTACGAGTGAGTGCAAGAAGAGGAAGGGGGGGTTCAGATTTTGGTTTTTGTGTTCTTTTCTTGTTCAGAAGAGAGAGAAAGATAGAGATAGAGGGTTGCAGTAAAGAAGAGAGAGAAAGAGAAGGAGCATAATCATCAACTCTGCACTGTACTACACACGAAAATGAAAAATGGCAGAGTAAAAAAGAAAGAGATGGGTTGTAGAGAGAGACAGTGAGAGAGAGAGAGAGAGAGAGAGAGAGAGATGGGGACGACGATTATGATGATTGAGAGAGAGAGAGAGATGGGTGTGAATGTGATGAATGATATGTGATAAAACAGGGGAGGAGGAGGAGGAGGAGATGCTGATTTGCTTTGCTTTGCTTCCGGCTAATTATTGTTACAAGCCCCCATTTTTTTTTTCACCAACAATTATTATCTATCCTTCTCTTTCTTATTATTATTATTATTATTATTATTATTATTAGTATCCCCATCCACAATAATTCCAAAAATGAAATAAAAAATCAATTAATGGTCGACCAAATATGGATCGGCACCCATCCAATTCACCATCGCAAGTACGCTGCCTAAAGGACATGGCCCTCCTCTACTAATTCAACTTGCTTTGACAAAGATGGATTTCAAGATGGGAAGGGAACTAATCATCCTCCTCATCATCATCATTCCCCCCCTCCCTCCCTTTTCACCGTGCGAGAGCTAATTCAATCTCCCCGTTTGTCACGGATTTTCCCGCGCAAAAGCATCCGGGGACGGTTTCCTCTCTCATCGGGGATGGACGGAAAAACATGCCGGCTTAGCCGAGTCTGTACGTGCGCGGGGTCCCTATTACTGTAACCCCATCGTTTATTGGCCAAATTATCGATGGGAGTCGCCTATCGTTCGCGACACGGCGTGTTCGCTCCTCTCTTACTACCGTTTGGAGCTACTGAAAGACGGACCACATAGAATATACGTACATAGAGAATATTTTCACAGCTGTAAATGTAGGCACAGAAGTCAGTAAGTAGCAAATGCCCATCACAAGGGTATTGCCCCATTTTCCCTACCTTTTTGTTTATCAATACAACCAAATACAAAAAAAATGGAAATGGGGGGGGCC
>JAGVVM010013382.1:0-13337 GCA_019149425.1 Psidium friedrichsthalianum
ACATTGATTGACATGATTTGGACTTGTGCTTGTGTGACATCGATGTCTAAACATTTGATTTGCACTTTGCCTCCGATTTATGTTGCCAAATGCACCAAAAAAAACACCGATCGGTCCCGAGAAGCGAACAACACTCATACTGGATTTGGTTTCGTTCTATTGCGTATTCATTCTCGAATGAATTCTATTAACTAATTCTAAGGACTGAGCATTTACCGTGGGCATTTAGTAATTTTTCGTTTATGTCTTGTCTTCGGCGACGTAACACCGTTTTCTGCCCTTATAGGTGACGTTTTGCTGCAACAGAATCCATTTTTCATTGTGACTATCTAACGATTATAGATTGTCCATGGTCGAATTCAAGTTTCGGATCAATCATTAAATACCGACTCTGTCGAAATCCTCAGACCAAGGTGCGGCCTGATTTGGGAAAATTTTCCCAGATAGCCATTCCCCTTCGGTTAGTCGTCCCAGGGTAAGCTAATCCTGATGAGCGATCGATCAAAGCGTACTAATGAGTATTCCTTCATTTGAAATTGCCGACAATGGGTCAATTTTCAGACTCTGTCGAAACGTCATACCAAGGGGCGGCTATTTGGGGAAATTCCACAGGTAGCCATTCCCCTTCGGTTAGTGCGTCCCAGGTAGCTAATCCTGAGGGAGCATGCGATCAATCGTACTAATGAGTATCTCCATTCATTTGAAAATTCCGACAATTTGGGTCGAATTTGCAGACTGTCACAATTCTTCCATCTTATAAAAATTTCGTCCTCGAAATTTACAGTCTACAAGTTCTACTCCCAAAATATGGTTACAATCGACTACTCAAACAGACTATGGTATTTTCTTTTGGTTAAACCTCGTCCTTCCGCTTTTCCCACGTTACTCCTTCGGTCCCATGGTGCCTCCCAGATTGACTTTGACGGCATGGGTATTGTCTATGTTCCTTAAGACTTACTTGCTCCTTTCCGTCCTCATTCTGACTGGGCCTCGTCTACGTACGAGACTCGGTCAATCCACTTCAATGACTCATGATCGAGTATATGGCCAGGCTCTGGCTTCGTACCTCCGACAATCGACACGTGGAATACATTTTGGATCTGGGATAGGGTTTGGCGGCAGTGCTAGATAGACGTAAGGGTCCAGTTGTTCGCCGTCTTCTCCAGATCTCGAATGCCCACAAATCTGGGACTTAACTTTCCCTTCTTAGCAAACCGAAATAACCTCAAATCATCGGTGACACCTTCAGAAACACATGCCATCCAACCTGAAACTCCAACGCTTACGTCGCTTGTCTGCATCAGCTCTTCTGCCTGCTCTGGGGCTTGTTCTCACCTATCTCTAATTATCTTTACTTCTGCTTGCTACTGACTGCTGGACTAACTCCATGCCCGTTATGCTTTTTCTCGCCAACCTCGTCCGCAATAGATTGGTGTCCTGTATGCCCTTCCATATAATTCCACCACGGTGCTATCCTGATACCTCATGCTTATAAGCGTGTAAAAAAATGTAATGTAAAAGCAAAATGCCCCTAAGTGCAAGTCGAGGGTCTTTACCCGAAACCTCACTTTGAAGTCTATACACACGCCCTTCATCATATCCTCTAGGTCTGTATGAGGTCCTTTGCTGATTGACCATCGGTCTGCGGGTGATAGGCTGTACTGAACCTCAACTCCGTCCCTAAGCAATCCTGGCAGGAATCTTCCAGAAGGTGCTCTTTGTGACACGAGGGTCACGATCAGATAACAATGCTCACACGACACTCCATGCAGTCTAACGATCCTCCTCACATATAACTCTGAGCTAGTTCTCTCATCTCCAGGACATATTAAGTCCTTTCTTAAAAAATACTGCAATGAAGTGAGCAGACTTTAGTCGAATCTGTCTACTATCCCCAGATGAGTCATTTTCCTCAATTTTGACTTCTTGGTAATTCCTGGTTCACGAATTATCCGTGGGTGACATGTTCGGCCATTTCCACTCTGAAATCTCCATGGTTGCACAGTCCTCCAGGTTTCCGCATGTTGTGCTTTTACTTGCTGACCGTCAAGCACTCAGCCATGTGTTTGGCCACATCTACTTCATTTCATTCCACCAATATGTTGGCAGCAGATTCTTGGTATCATCTTCGTACTTCCAGGTGAATGCTGTAGTTGCTTCTTATGAGGCCTCAGACAAGATCCTTTCCTTCAGCTCTTCGTCGTTTGGCACCATAGACTCCTTTTAAACATCAATAAGTCCATTGTCAGTTACTTGGACATATCATGTTTCCTTTTATTCCGCTTCCATTGATACAATCGAATTCTGGATATCGGGGTCCGTAGGGCTTTAATTATCGCTGGTGACTGTCTACAATTTGAATACTCTGCTTGACTCTTAAGTAGGCCATTCAAACTTGAGAGGCCCCGGGGAACAATTCAATCTTAACGCGGAGTCTTTAACATTCCTCCAAGCGTCACCTCCTTAACCCATCATATGCGCAAATGGCTCAGGCTTTTCGCTCAGAGCATACCAGCTACCTTGTTCGCTTTTCCAAGGATGTACAGGATATCGCAGCTTCCGTGTAAAAGTCCCTTAACAACTCCATCCAACAGGCGCTAAAAGCGCATCACTAAGTTTAGTTCTTTACTGGGCGTAACAGCCAGTCACATCATCAGACTCAGTGACGCCTTATAGATCTAGAATTTCTCTCCCACCAGATAATGCCTTCCATAATTCTTCAGTGCGACACTATTGCAGCTAACTCCAGTATCATGGCGTCGGATAATTGCCACCGTCATGTGCGGCCTGTAACTGTCGAGATATAGCGTGGAGGCTACCACTCGATTCGTGTTGCGTTACCACACATCCCAATCCCTCTCAACGAAGCGTCGCTGTAGATTTCAAATCCTCCAAGGTCCTAACGGATAGTTAATATGGGGTGGCGATGTCAATCGTCCTTCCAAGCCTGAAAGCCTTCTTCGCGACTTCGCGGTATCCATTCAACATTGACTCTTTCTGTATCAATAAAACGGGTCCAGCGGGGCGTTGAACTGATCACGGAGAACCTCTACCACACGAAAGCGTCTTATAATCACCCAGCTAGTCCAAGGAAACCTTCGCAGATATTCCGTCACGGTTGTAGGCCCTCGGCCACTTTCTCTAACAGTTTCATCTTTGCTGGATCCACTGATATTACCATTCGCCAATATTAATGTCCAAGGAAAGCACTCTGCTCAGCAGAACTCACCGCTTTACTAAAACTATAGCATACAGCGAGTGTTCTCTATGTCATGTGTAGGCCGGTTCTCAAAAATGTTTGCGTCATGGTCCTCAGGCTCTTGAGTATGACAAAATGTCATCGACATGAAGGACATATTACGAACTGATACCAAAATTCCTTAACACTCGTGTCAATCATACCATGGAACGTGGCTGGGCAATTGCGTCACCAAACGGCATAGACCAGTATAAAACTCAAATGCCCATATCTGGTATCATGAAGCCGTCTGTTGGAATGCATCCTTCCTTCTAATCCTCAATTGGTGATAGCCTGTCCTTAGTCTATCTTGGGTACATCACCACACATAAAGGAAGACGATCCTTGAAGCGTGATCGAGCAGATCATCATAATCCTTGGCAGGGGGATACTTGTTCTTAACTTCGTCACTGATTTAACGCCTGTAATACAATACATAGCCTCAATGTCCCATCATTCTTCTTGACAAATAGCCCTAGGAGCTCCCCCATGGCGAGAGCACTGGGGAAATAAATCATTTATCCAGTAGCTTTTGCATCTGCACTTTTACAAATCCTTTAAACTCCGACAAAAATTATATACGGTGCTTTCGAGATTCGCTCGGTTCCAGGTGCCAACTCTTACAATTCTACCTCACGCTCTGGTGGCAAGCCAGGCGATTCCTGAGGAAAAACATCTGGGTAATCTCTTCTACACACAGGCACATCCTCCTGCAACTTCACCTCTTGACCGGATGAATCCGTTCTGATGCCAGAAATCCTAGGCACCGTGGTCCAACACACTAGTCCGCTTCCAGCGACGAACCAGGGAATTGAGGTTCCACCTCGTTTCCCTAAACTCTATCCAGGGCCATCTGTGGTTTCAGTCGGACTATGCTACTGCCACAATCTATAATAGCCCATTGTCTGACTAACCAGTCCTACCAAACAATCACTCAAAGTCAAACATGTGTAGGACAGCCAGATCTATTTCTCTATTTTATTACCAAGGCTATCTTACACCCTTACATCCTAACGGGATAATTACTCTATCCTTCAACGGGGTGCTACATGCAGAATTATATCCAGTGGTCTAACCTTTAGCCCAGCTAATTCAGCAAAACGTTCAGACACGAAGGAATGTGACGCTCCAGGATCAATAATGCATACGCAGTATGACCACAAGAGGAGACGCGGTACCTGTGATCACCTTGGCGCATTCTCCGGCGTCCTTGCGCGCCACTGCATACACTCATCCTTGGCAGGTGGACAGTTTAGGTCTCTTGCGGAGCGGTCACACTTGCGGCTACTAATGCTGGGATTGGGTCTCGGGCCTCTCTTCGGGCAATTCCTCAGTGATGTCCCAACTGCCCGCAGCCAAGCATCCTCTAGTCTTCTTCGGCAGGGGTTATTCCCGTGTCTTCTGCACAGTCGCGGCTGTTTGGTTTCCATTGATGACGATGGCTTCCCTATGGTCCTCCTGGCTTGTGGTACGAACCTCCAATTGTCTCTCATCGGCCTCTTGCCAAAGTTCCTAGGGTCTCTCCCTGGCATGAATCGCGTCTAGATGCGGTAGCCTTCTCTTGTAAGTCTCGTTCGATCGCCAGGGCCCTTTCATATAATCTCGTTGTAGTCCCTCAGTCCGGAGGCGATTAGCATACTTTTCAACTCGGCCTCAGTCCTTCTTTGAACCTCCTTGCCTTGTCCACGGGTCCTCTATCAGCCTCCGAGCAAATTTAGACAACCTGGCGAACTCGCTTCATACTGATCGACAGTCAACTGCCCTTGACGAGTCTCAAGAACTCCTCCATCTTTCTCTCTTGGGGCGGCTTTAGAAAATACTTCCCGTTAAACACACTGCGCAGAGCACCCAGTTTGACCTCATTCCATAGGGAAGACTCGCCCTCTGGTGGCTTTCCACACAGTCGTCCTATGCTCTGGAGCTGGTAGAGGTCGCCAATGAGACCTTTTCCTCATCGGTGCATACGTAGCATAGTGAAAGCTTTCTCTAGCTGCTCAATCCATAGGGTAGCTGCCTCGGGTCCTCCACTTCCGTCAAACTTGGACGGCTGCAGGTTCAGAAATTGCTCTACTATATAATGGGTTTGACGTCCTCCATTTCCTTGCCCATTGTCTCAATTAGCTCCATTAGCAGCGGCCAAAGCGGCCTCAGCTACTTGCGCAACAGCGGCAGCTCTTTCTACAGCCTGCCTGCCCATCAGATTGCTAATCTCCATCAGCACCCTCATCATCTCTTCAATCCCAGGGTCTCCTTCAGGTGCAGGAGCCCCTGAGCTTGACGCAGCTGTTCTCGGTCTTCTGCCCCTATTGCTCATCCTCTTTATTACCTCTCACACTTAAACCAAACGAAATTCCCTTCAGGAATTCGGAACTCTAAACTATCAACCAAGCTTTCGCCTGCTATCGCGTCCACTGACATGAGTATGCATGTAAAGTTCGCTGCAGCTTTTAATGCAATTGGACTTGGTAGACACCTAGACTCAACCATGTCAATGTATAACTCAGGCCACTTTGTTTGCCTCTTCAACTAGAAGCCTGCCGGGACCCGCTCCTTGATCGGGTCCCTGCCCCGGCGACCACTCCCTGCTCTGATCATTTCTTGGAGCGAATAGTTGTCCTAAATTATTCACCTCCAAAGAGAGCCCGATTCCATATGTCCCATACCATGCTTCATTACGGTTTATAGGCGTCCCGTCAGACCTGTCCCATACCAGGCCGACGGTCATCCAGTACAATAAAATGTGATGGTTCATGCATGCACCTTTCAAGTTCAAATCCTCATTTTAAATTGATTTTGTTTCTAAACCCCTTTGCTTTTAATGTAGAAAACTATGCAATGCATGATGGTCAAGCAACGCGTTACAGCCGACTAACCGTACAAACACAAACAACAACAACAACCAATGTCTAACAATCAGCAACCAGCATTCAAGCACCCCACTCACAGGGTTAGGCTTTAGAACCTTACCTCAGGTCCTGACGCATCTGCAAATTAGTCTAAATGCACCAAAGCCTATAGCCATTCCAGGCAATTAGCTAGACTAAGTAGACACAAGCGTCAATCAATTCATGCATCCTACCCTTCCTAACCTAAGGTCTAGGGTCTGTCTACCTAACTATCCCAAGATTGTCAGCTTTATCACTCCAAATCCTCAAACGGTCTCGTATCGAGCTGACCTTGCTCTGATACCACTCAAGCGACGATGTCATGCCCCGAACCCGACGGGCCCGCGACATCCCACTGCTCTTCCCGAAATGCTCTCGCGCCCACCTGGTCCACGACACGCGACGGTCCAGGATACCCATCGCGACCAGACGAGGCATCGGTCGATCAATTCACACTTACAGAAGCTATTCTCGAATCCCGTACAAACATGCATGCGATAATGGGGTAGCAAATCAAAGAGGTAGGCACAATAAACATTAATATATATATATATATATATATATATATATAACACCATAAGCGTTAGGTACAGACCCAAAAAGAAAATACACACTATGGTCCAAAAGTCCTACGCTCAACCTAACACCCATAGTCTAGCCTCGGCATCTGGTGAAATCACTCATGCGGCTCCTCCTCGGGGTCGTAGTCCGCCCATGGGTCATACTCCTCCTCGGACTCAGCATCCATGGCATCGCCCTCCTCGTGTCCGTCAATCTCCATGCGACCTGGGGACGGCAGCTCCACCACCGGGTCTGGATCAACTATCTCACCACCGTAAGCAGCAGGCCGTAAGAGCCCAGAGTCATCCTCCTCGGGTATAGGGACGTCTCGTAGGGGACCCTCAAAATCAAACTCGGCCTCCCTCATCCAAGATTCAAACCTATAGGGAACAAAGAGATGGCTACCCTGATCCACCCATATGGTGGTCAGTCGCCGCTGCCAGAGAGTAGCGTTCTCATCCACGTGCTGGGTGGCCTCAGTCTCTATCTATACAGGCAGTCCAAAAAGCACAGGGGATGCGGCCATCACACGGGTTTGGGATCTGAAAATATGGCAACCACCGCCAGTGAGTCGAGGACTCAGTAAGCTCACCACTAATCCTAGCGTAGGATAGAGTATACTAGTGGGTTTGGCCCTAACCAATAGTCTAGGGTTCTAGGTCACCTCACCCAGGGCCACTCTCACTAATGATAGACAATAGGTCAGGGTTCAGAATAACAGTACTCATGCAATAATGAAATATAAACATCGCACATAATAAGCGGCCAACCAGAAATCAATCATTAATAATTAGTACGCAATACTAGATGTACCATCAGCCCACTTCCTACGATCCCATTGGATCCCACCCGCGTCTCATACGCATCAGGCTCGTGTCCCAACTCGCGTGTGGTACGCCTCAGGTTGACACGCTCATCTCTCCACTTCCCCGCGTAAACACGCATCAGGGCCCACCTCCCTGCTTATCTCTCCAATTCCCCGCGTAAACACGCATCAAGGCCAACCACACTTTGTCACCCCTCTCAGTGACACATGTTATGCTTGCAATAAATTTCACCCAGACACACCTCAGATACAATAGAGCACAACATAGGCGTTCTCAAGAAATCAACGAGCACCATAGCATAACATGATAATCAATCATTCGTGCACATCACGTCTATCAGTATAGACAATACGCAAGCATAAGTCAATTATGTGCCCTACACGCAAATCCATATCACCTGGGTCTAAGTACGGTACCCCGTATAATTCATGTTGGATCCCGGATTTATCGAAAGTCCACTAATCACCACATATGTTCCATAAGGTTCCTAGTAATAACCTTATTAATCTCGAGAATCAACCAATTTAAGTATGCAGCCCGATTACGCCCAATAGTCTATTCCAAGCCTAGTCCTCACTTTCGACCTTCGGCCCATCCTTGGCCCATAATTACTGATTTAGAATGAAATTGAGTCACCTTACATGAATCTTAAGCCCGCATTAAGACCCATGGCCCTTACGGTCCAAATGAAGCTTAGTAACCTAATTTAAGCCCAACTAAATATCTGGCCCAACTATCATCCTCAGGCCCATATTTAATTATTGGTGACATGTTTTAGAAAGGCCCAATTAATAGTTTAATTCTTGTCCAAGGCCTAAGGCCCAATAGTTACCTAAGCCCATTAAGTCCAAACCCACTCAATTAAGCCCAAATTAGCTCCCCAAGCCCATGTATGATCTTGGGCCCTAAACTTTTACATCCAAGCCCACAAAACATGGTCTGGTCGGTCCAAAGGGGAGCTTCACGGCCAAGGGAAAGATGAGATGAAGGGTTGAGGAGGCTTAACAAGACAAGGACGAGGCCGGTGTGGCGGCTGGACGGCGTCGGCTCGGGCGGTGGACGGCGACGGTGGCTCCTCGGGCGGACAGACGAAGGGAAGAAGAGGAAGAAGAAGAGACGAAAATGAAGAAGAAATGGTGATAGAGGGTAGGGTGGCCGGTCGAAACATATAGGGAGGAGAGAGAGAGATTATATCAAACAATAAAATCAAGGGAAAATCAAGTAGTGGGAGTAGGTTGTACTTGGACAAGACATGATGTGAGTTGATTGAATTCCTTGGAAATTGTGCCTTGATTTGATTGATGTGATTGATTGATGGATTGATGTGACACTTGATTGTTGTGACGTTTGATTTGACTCGCCTCGATTTGCGTGCCAAATGCACCGATTGGGTCCCGAGCGCGAACGAAATTCAGACTGGGTTTGGCTTCGTTCTATTGTATTCGCTCTCAAATAATCCTATTTGATCTTATTCTAAGGATTGAGAATTTACCGGGGGCATTTCGGTAGTTTTCCATTCACGTCTTGCTTCGCGACGTGCACCGGCTGTCTGCCCTTCGGGCGATATTTCTGAAACTGAATCCATTTCTTCATTGTGATTATCTTAATAATTCGATTGTCCAATGCCGGATTTCATTACGTGGTCAAATTCATTGAATACCGACTCTGTCGAATTTTCAGACTAACGGGCGGCTGTTTGGGAAATTTCCCAGGTAGCCTTTCCCCTTCGGTTAGTCGTCCCAAGGTAGCTAATCCTGAGTGAGCGTCGATCAGAGTGTACTAATGAAGTATAACAATTCATTTAGAAATTCCGATAAATGGGTCGAATTTTCAGACTGTCACAATTCTTCCCTCCTTATAAAAATTTCGTCCCCGAAATTTACAGTCTACAAGCCCTTACTTCCAAAATAAATTTACACTTGTCTACTCAAACAAATAAGGGTACTTCTTCTTCATCTCGTCTTCATTTTCCCACGTGGCTCCTTTGGTTCCATGATGTTCCCAGATGACCTTGACCAATGGTATCGTCTTGTTCCTTAGGACTTGCTCCTTTCGATTCTCAATTCTGACTGGCCTCTCCACGTATGAGACTCAATCATCCATTTCAATGACTTCATGATCGAGTATATGGCCAGGATCCGGTTCGTACTTCCTGAGCATCGACATATGGAACACATTGTGGATCTGCGATAGGTTCGACGGCAGAGCTAGACGGTAAGCCAGTGTCCCAATCTTCTCCAGAATCTCGAATGGCCCTACAAATATGGGACTCAACTTCCCTTTCTTGCCAAACCGAGATAGTCCTCGCATCGGCGACACCTTCAGGAATACATGGTCTCCAACTTGAAACTCCAAAGGCTTACGACGCTTGTCAGCATAGCTCTTCTACCTACTCTGGGCCGTCCTCAACTTATCCCTGATTGTTTTGACTGCCTCTATCGACTACTGAGCCAACTCCGGGCTCGTTATGCTTTTCTCACCAACTTCGTCCCAACAAATCGGAGTTCTGCAGGCTCTCCCATATAACGCTTCAAATGGTGCCATCTTGATACTTTGCTGATAAATGTTGTTGTAGGCGAATTCTACTAAGTGTAACTGCTCTTCCCAGCCACCTTTAAAGTCTATTACACACGCCCTTAGCATATCTTCCAGGGTCTGTATGGTCCTTTCCGACTGACCATCAGTCTGAGGGTGGATGCTGTACTAAATCTAACTCATGTCCTAAAGCACCCTGCAGACTCTTCCAAAACGTGGCTGTAAAACGAGGGTCACGATCTGAGACAATGCTTATGGGGCACTCCATGCAGTCGCACAATATGTCTTACGTACAGTTCAGCAGCTTCTCCAAGGTAGAATCCTTTCGCACTGCAAGAAGTGTGCAGATTAGTCAGCCTGTCGACTATTACCCAAATCGAGTCATTTCCTCTTTGGCCTCTGGTAGTCCTGTCACAAAATCCATGTGACGTTTCCCATTTCCACTCTGTGATCTCAAGGTTGTAGAATCCACCAGGTTTGCAATGTTGCGCATTTACCTGCGACACGTAAGCACTTGGCCACGGTTTGGCCACACACCTTCATCCATTCTAACCAGTAGTGCTGGGGCGGATGGATACATCTGTGCAGACCAGGGTGGCTACTGTAATTACTCCATGAGCCTCAGAGAAAAATCTTCCCTCAGCTCTCAATCGTGTAGGCACAAACAGACGTCCTTAAACTTCAACGTTCCATCCAGGTATCTGGAACCCTGGGTCCTTTCCCTGCATCCATCATCACAATATTCGGGATGTCGGAGTCGAGACTGCAACTCCGATCCTCGATGATCTCCGAGTTCGAATCGCATTGAAGCTATTAGGCTCGAGAGTTCCAAAACTTCAACCTAAATCGGAGTCCTGATTTCTCCAAACAGTGGTCACTTCTGATCATCATATGCGAGATGCTCGACTTTCTACTCAGAGCATCGCAACTTATTGACATTCCAGGATGGTACAGGAATCGCAGTCGATATCATGTAGCAACCATCCAACGGCGTTGCCTCATGTCACTCCTTCTGCGAAAACAAGTCTTCAGGCTCTGGTGATCTATATAATTGGAACTTCCCCAACAGAAATGCACTCCAAATCTGCAGTGCGGAACTACTATGGCAGCCAACATAGGTGCTCTGTGCGGATAGTCATTTCGTGTTGGCTCAACTGTGAGATGCATATTACACTTGGCCATGGGACATCAAAGACAAATCCCAGACCTATCAACGAAAGCATCGCTATAGACTTTCAAACCCTCCAGGCCATGGATGGTCATGGTTAACAATGTGGTGCGGAGGTCAACGGTCCTTAGCTCCTGAAAGCTTTATTGCTTACTTCGCGGTCCTTCAAATTTCGTTTCCTTCTCAATAAGCGTGTCATCGGGGCGGATATCGTGGAGAAACTTTCCACAAAGGTTTATAGTACTCGCTTAATCTAAGAAAAATCCGTACTCCTTCGGTCACGGTTGCGGTCTCGGCCACTTCTCCACAGCCCGATCTTCGTTGGTTACGATATCCTTCGCAGACAATATATGTCAAGGAACGCCAACGATTGAGCCGAACCACACTGCTAAATTTTAGACAGCGAATGCCTCCTTAGGTTGTAGAACAAATCGCAAAGTTCTTCGGGTCTTCAGAGTTCTTCGAGTACACGAGACTTGCTCATGAAGACTACACGAAATGAACAAGAATTCCTTGAAACACTCATCAACATGTCATGAACGTCTGGGGCATTCGTCACCCCAAATGGCATGACGAAGTGAATGTAATGCCCATATCTTGTCTAAAAAGCAGTTTAGGGACATCTTCCTTCTTAATCTCAACTGATGATAGCATTGTCCTTAGGTCTATTGGAGAAAACACCACGCTCCTTGAAGCTAATCATACAGACATCAATCCTTGGCAGAGGAGACTTATTTTACGTCTACTGATTCAGCTGACCCGGGCCTATAGTATAGACACAGCCTTAGTGATTATTTTCCCTTAACAAACCGTACTGGAGCCTCCCCATGCGCGAAGCACTGGGGCGGTAAATCCTTTATCCAAAGCTCTTGGCCTCTGCAACCTTCACACATCCTTCAGCTCGATAACGAATATATACGGTGCTTCGAGATGGCTCGGTTCTAGGCGCAAACGAATTCCAAATTCTACCTCCGTCTGTGGCAAGCCAGGCAATTCGTTAGGAATACATCCCAAGTAGTCTCATAAAAGTACTTCCTCCAACTTTAATTCTAGCCGACGAATACGGTCAAAGATGCAGAAATCCTATGCAAACTGGTCCAACAACTTAGTCGCTCCAGCGCTGAAATCCAGGGGATTGAGTCCCGCCTCGGATTCCATAATATTCATATTAAGGCAATCACGCGATTCAACGAATCACACTATGCCACAATCTACACAGCCCCATGTCTGAATAAACGGTCCATCACAACAATTACAGCAAAGTCAAAATCTGGGCAGAAAATCCAGATCTATCTTTCCATTCATCACCCAAGGCATACACACCTTACATCCTAAGTGATAACTGACTCTATCATTCAATGGTGTGGAACACAGGCCAGATGCCACCAAGTCGGTCTAACCTATAAGCCCAGCTAACTCAGCAAAAGTCAGATTACGAAGGAATGTGACGCTCCAGACAAATAAAGGATACGAAGTTAAGTATGACCACAGAGAGAGACTGACCGTGATCACCCCTGGCGCATCTCATCATCCTTGCCACACCACTGCGTAAAACTCGACCCTGAACAGGTGGACTGTTCAGTTCTCTGAGGAGTGGTCACGCCTTGACGGGTGCTTACGGAACTGGGGTTCTCGGACCTTTCTTCGGGCAGTTCATCAGGTGGATTGACCAACTGCCCCACAACCAAAGCACCCTCAGTCTCTTGGGCAGGGGTATTCATGCTTCTGCCACATCGCTCACAAGGTTCGAGCCTGCGAGGATGAGGTTTACCCAGAGCCTACTAGCAGGAGGGACAACCTTCGAGCTATCTCATCGCCTCTTCCGAAATTATGAAATCTTTTCTTCTTGGAAGAAACGCGATTCCAGATGACGGAGCCTATCTGCGAGTCCGACTTTATCAGGGGTGGGGGGGGCCATTAGCTACATATGTGTAGTCCCTTAGCCCGAGGTGGGCAAACAGATATCTCAACGATGGGTCGCAGACCTCACTTATGAACCTTCTGCTTGTCCAATGGGCTCCTATATCAGCCTCAGGACAACCTTGGAAAGTCGGGAGAATTCACATCATACTCGAAGAATGAACGTACGGAAGCTATAAACTCTTCTATCTTTATCTCTGGGC
>JAGVVM010013384.1:0-12997 GCA_019149425.1 Psidium friedrichsthalianum
TATAGAGATTATCTTAAGATTTTGTATTTGGGATTTGTTTGATTTGATGGTGATAGTTAACGGAGTGGAGATTAGGATCTTTTTTGAGAAGTGTTGTAATGTTTTTTTAGTTTTTTTCTTTTTGTTTGTAAGATGAAGGGAAGAAAGTACATAATATTATTGTGAAAAAATTGATTTTTTAAAAATATGATTAAAAAAAGTTCATGATAGCACTAATGTCAGAATGGACCTGTTAGCGTTTGCCTAATAATAATTTTGCTAACAATGAGAAAAGTTTGAACTAAATTGAAAAAGAAAAGTTTTTTAGGAACTGATTAGTGCAATTGCATTATTTATGATTATTTATTTTTTTTTTTATAATCTCCCGTGGTTTGTGTATTGTGCTTATTAGCTATGCCTTGGTGTTGGATCATTGAATTTTTCTACTAATATGTTTATTGGGACATATTCTGAGAGTCCTTTTACTTGCGTTCATGCCAGCAATATATCTTTGTTATGAGGTGCGCTTGATTCCTAGTTCAATTAAATTGTTCTGTATCATGAAACACACATATGACATTTTCAACTTAAGCCTCCTTTTGAAACAGAGGCTGTCATATGATAAGAGTATCCACTAGTTAACATTATTTAATTGGAAATTTGAGTAAATTATTTGGCAGATCTTAGGCCGGCGGAGGCCCTCACTTTCAAATTTTTTTCTTTTCTCAATGGTATTATTTTGACGATCATACACTTTTACCGTTCTGGCTTAAAGTTTTCTCTTTCTTCCGAAGTATATGAATTTTTTCTTTTTTTGGGTCGGCCAATCTACCATGGTCGATCGATATCTTTTTGATTCGACTGTGCTAATCTCATTCCGCGCCGTTACTTTTGCCTCCCCATAGCCTCGTACAGCCCTTTTTTCTCCAGTTCAGTGTTTATACTTTTCGAGCCACGATAGTGCATTCACGACTTTCTACTTTTGGCGCTCGTGCAAATGTTGCGGCTCGCTGACTCTGGGGCATTCTCATCAGGTGTTGAAATAAAGAAGAGGGGTATGTCTTGAGGATAAGAAGCGACGGGTAATTATCCTACTGGTCCTGTCAAGTGAAGCTTTAAAAATTTTGATTAGTAAGTCATCAAAATATTCTTACTAAATTAGCTAATTGAATGATTTAGAATTGATTGACATTTATACCTGTATTTGTTTATACAGCACTTTTTTCCAATTATTGGTCCTCGTGCCATTTACTTATTAGCTTGCTAGGGCGCGCCTGACAACGTTTCTATTTATCTATTTTTCTTCTAATCTATTCCAGAAATAGGCTTGGAAACAGAAACTCGTTTGGGCATGACAAATAACTGTTTTTTTCTATTTCTGAACAAAATCTGTTCCAGAAACAGAATTTGGCGCCAAAACCAAAAGAAACAAAAGACGATTGTTGGTGGTTGTGGTCAGGGCGAATATAAAGTGCTAGTTTCTGTTTTCGGAACGGGTCATGGATGGTGGCTGGTGGGAGTGGACATTATAGAATGTGTGTACAGTGTTGGGTATCAACTACACTGGTTGAATAAATTGGCTGTCGTATTATATGACCTTAAGTATCATTAAAATCAAAATTCAAATTTATCCACGTTTATAACCACGCCATTGATGAGAAATGAGCAACTCTTTAACATGAAAGATACCCAAAAAAAAAAATCGTAACCATTGTAATTGTATCAATTTAGTCATATACCAATTTTTTTTTCCAATCAATTCATAAATATTTGTATTGTGCCTATTTAATTCAATTAGCTTGCCAACGCTAACATGACCATATATTTTAATATTTTTTTTCAAAATTTGTTATTTTTATTTTTTCCTTTTATTTTATTTTATTTTATTTTTCTTTCTTTTTTTTTCTTCCTTCTTTCTCCAGCCCACCTCTGAGCTAGGTAAACCTAGCTTAGGTGGGGCTAGTGAGGTTGGCCTCGCCATGATTGGGCGAGGATCGACCTCACCATCCCCATTGCCAGCGAGGTGACCTGCCAGCCCATGTCTTTGGCGGTCATCAGGTTCGGCGCCAGCTAGAGAAGAAGGGAGAAAAAAAGAAGAGAAAGAAAGAATTACTAAAAGTTGGCCACGTCAATACGGTCACCTAATTAGACTGAATTGACATAAATGCAAAAGATTAGGATCGAATTAAATAATTATAATAGATTTATAATTTTTTTTGGTATTTCCCGATCTCATAATGATGTTTTCTTTGCGATGTGAGGCCCATTGAGTGACTACATCCATACGTTGATTTCAATTCTGAGAGGATACGAGTTCTTATGTGGTAAATGGGAGCGTCCATACATGTCCGAAAAATAACGAAATGCGTCACGCAACAACAAGTACCTTATTTAAGGCGGAAACCACTAAGGAGAGTGTCCTTAAATTCTTCACGATAATCCTAATCCTAATCCTAATCCCAAGCTTCTCTCTCTGTGTGTGTCAAGATACTCAATAGCATGTCCAACTTCATGTCTGCACAAACTTCCCCAGTCGAAACATGTGGTCGTGCCGGTTGAGCGTTTGTCACGTAGGACCCTAAGCCCCGCTAAGCCACACGCCCCACCGTCTCTAATTCGAGATTTTAGTCGGGTAGATGCGCACGCCTTGTGGACCCCATCAATGTCCTTAGCCTCTCCCAATACCGCTTAACACGTTTCCGCAACAAAATTATTGCATCCGACGACATCTCAAAATCATAATGACACGTAAAATCGCCTGGATTTTCTCCATATAGAAGCCGCGAAATTCAAATTCGATTAGCGATCAATATTACGTTCTCTTCTCTTCCCTTCATTCTCAGTGTCGATCTCCACCGTGCCTCGGTTATAATTAGCCCAACAAAGGAAAAGAAAACCGATTTCCCATTTCACTAACTTCGCTTTCCATAACCATGCAAGATCCCATATATATGATCTTTTCTTCCGAAAAAGGATCCGGTAAAAGGCGAGATAAGCTCAAGAGAGGCGGACAAGGACAGAGTACCTACCTATAAAGGAGGGTTTCGATGGATCATTATCGGAATTCAAAGAGATCCGTGCAAAGTCTTAAGCTAAAAAGTCACTTATTTACTAGAAAACCATCATCACACAAGTTGCAATCCACACGTGCACGCCTTCTTATGGAGTCCCCCCCTTTCTGGGGGGTAAAGCAAGAACGTCCAAAAAGGTAAAACAGCTTTCTTTTTAACTAGGTTTTACCGCAAAGTTAATTTCACAAATTGCGTGCTGCTCACGACTTTTTGTTTTTTTTTTGGGGAGAAAACCACGGTTAATTCCCTAAATCCAACATCAACTTTATGTTCCGTTTATTTCGCGGGAACGAAACGTTTGACAAATAAAATGTGATAAGTTAACATGTTTGCCGTGTACGCTAGTACTGCATGATATCAAAGAACAAGCACTTTCTGTCCGAGTTAGAGAAAATAAACTGTTGCTTCATAATTGTGGATATCAAGGGTGGGTGAACTATGACTCTCTCGGCACTTGGTCGGGATATTGCGAGACACGCGTGCTCTCTATTATCCAAAATCAAAACATACTGAACAAGTTTGTTGTAAAATTTACTGGTATAAAAATTTGAGCTGATAAATCAATACGCCATGGTTTACCGTTCGAATATTCTAACACTCCCTCAAGGCAGACTGAACTTTGCTCTAATAATAAAGCATGGAAATATAGAATAAAGAAAGTAAATAAGACCCAAATGGTACGTAATAAAGAAGGTTTTACTAGTTTTCTTACTCGATGATGCCGCATCAGATTTGCTAAACCTCGATTGGTTCTACAAAACACGAATCAAAAGATAGACTTCTTAGCTTGGGAAAAATTTCACAAAGGTACTGAGCTTATTACATTTTTACTAATTTAGTCTTAAATGTTTCAATTGAACCAACTTAGTGCTAAATATCATGACGATTTGTCAATGTAGTCCATTTGGACAATTTTGGGCAGAAATCACCGATATAAATACCGAATTGCTACTTGTCATGGTGGCGCCGGCATTGACAAATTTTCATTTTTTATTTTTCTTTTCCTTTTCATCTTTCGTTTCTTCCCTTCCTTTTTTTTTTTTAAAAATCCCAATTGTGGGTCGTCGAAGGCTGCGACGCCCTTGCTTGGTTTGGCAAGGGCACAGAGGCCCTAGCCCGTGCAAGGGGGTCGCAGCCCTCATCGGCTAGAGTTGTAAAAACAAAGAAAAGAAAAGAAAATTATAAAAAAATCAGAAAAATATTAAAAATTGTAATATTTGTTCACGTTAGCATCGGTCGTGCTACCTAGAACAGAGGGCGTTCATGTTAGCGACTTCTGGCCAAAATTGATTGAATGGATTGTATTAGCAAATCGTCAAAAAATTTATGACTAAAATGGTCCGATTAAAATATTTAGGACTAATGGTAATAATGGACTAAATTTATAATTTTTTTTATATAATTTCCTCTCTTAGTTTTATCTGGATAATCAAAAGTAAACATAATTCGTCGTTTATTTGTAACATCCATATAAGATTTTAGTACACCTAGAATTTTGCGCGAAGGTCCGGCAAACTAATTCAAAAGGTCACCAGAGATTGTTGATGCGGCAAATACAAGCCATAGCTAATTACAATCTATTCTCGAATCATCTCATTGTACGCACACGGGACGGGGACCGTCAGATTTAAAATCAATCTGCCTCCTTAGTCCTTATTAGCCAAAAAAGAGAGACAGAGGGGGGAAAACAACGTATACTGTGATCGTATCTGGTCCGTCCATTCACTTGTGAGAAGTTCAACGGCTGTGACCTCACGTCCACCTGAGGAGATGGCGGCCCTTCGCTTTGTGAATTTTTTTTTTTTTTTCCTTTTCTTAACTGCGATGGAAGATTTTGGAGGTGGTAGATTCGCGGTCAATGTCAGGGAGCAGAGATGAGCTTCCACATGGAGCCGAAAAAGAAGGGAAGGATTTAACAATGATAATAATGCAGCAATGGTGTGGGAGGCCGTCGTAATCATCTTCCAGTGGCGAAGTTGCAATTATTAATTGAGGGAAGGAGGATAACGACACAGGAGCCTATAGAGAGAGAGAGAGAACCGAACCTAGAGAGAGAGAGAGAGCGAGAGAGAGAGGAGCGAGCGAGCTTGCCTCTGGGGCTACCTTCCTGTAGATACCTCCGATTTTGCCATTTCCAGATCGAGTTCCAGCGAGCCTCCTCCATGCTTCAGCGCTTTTGGCTTTGTCGACAAGTATGAGGACCGCCAACAGCAGCGTCGACACCGTGAACGCCGCCGCCGCCGCGATCGTCACCGCCGAGGCTCGCGCGCAACCTGCCGCTGTTCGGGTAAGACTGTAGAATCGGTGTCTGCTCGACTCGAGAGCTGTGGGGACGGACTGAAGGCGCGTCCACACATTCCTCGGGTCATCATGCTGTTTCTTCTCTGGAGTCTTTAGGACTCCCATGCTTTTTCCATGTTTTGGGAATTCGCGATGTTATCTCGCTTTGGTTCGATGGTTGCGCCTGTGGAGTCGTCAGCTTTTGGATTCCTCAGTTTTCTCATTCAAGTGTAGGGCTCAAATTCGTGTCGAAGTGCACCGAGTTCGAATACATCAGATTGCTTAAGGATTCCTTGGCTGCCTACTTTTGCTTTCTTTCTTTCTTTTTCTTGAGTTTTTCCTCAATCTCCCCCTGTTGTTTACCGGGAGGAAAGAGAGGATGAGAGAAAAGCTATGATGGTGGTTCAGAATTCAATAGCGAGTCAATTGACTGGTGAACCTCTCGTGGACGTGGTCCTCGTCAAAACGGAAAATGGAAATCTAGTGGCCTCCGTGTGTACTAAAAATTGAAAAAAGGAAGCAGCTTACTAATGATTTTACTTTTTAGCTTTAGCTTTATGGTTATATATATATATACACAGAAAACAACCCGTTTCATCTGTTTCTCCTTTCCCGATGATTAAACTAGTCCACTGTCCAAATCGCCCATTTTTTAATTATCTCGTCCTTCATTTTGTGGCGCCCATTAGCTAGTAGCAAAGCCTGGAAATGCTTGTGAGGCTTGTATTACTTATGCTTGCAACTTGCAAGTGCTAGTCTCTCTGGTCTTTAGCTAGTAGCATAGAAACCTTCATGTGAATGTTCACAGAGCGAATTCATTTTTTGTGGACGAATTGGCTAGTCATATTTAGGGTATAACGAAAGTCCTACCTTATGAATGCGGCTGCTACCCTTACTGTGTCGGTCATATTGGTCTTCTAGAAATAACTTCATTTTCTGTTAACCGAATGAGGAAGTAGTGCTGTCAATGCAACACCAAACTGGTAGTGTTGGTCTAGATGAGACACTGTTGACCGGGGGCCTAACTGGCTATATCTGACCAACTACCTTATTCGATTTTCTTTTCTAATGTCGCTGGAGGAGATGGCCAATTTCAATATAGTGATTCGAGACATCCAAATAAATTTGAGGATGAGCTTTCCTGATTGCTGGCAGAACTCTTTTTAGAAAACATATTGCCCTTCCGAGAACATGTTCCGGAGGTTGTTGTGTGTAATATTGCTGATTAAAGGATATTTGAATGACTAGCCAATATTTTCTTAGCTCAGTTAGCAATGTTTCTTCATTAAAATTCCTTTCGAGCTTGCCATATTTTGCTCTGGGGAACAACTTTGAGTCATTCATTCGCAAATGGGTTTTTCTCTCTAGAATGAAGGGGATGAGGCCAGGAGATATTGAGAAGTGTGGTAGCCCATTTTTGGGTCTCTTCTTTTCCAATATCCCTCCTTTCTTCCCTCATTATTCAACTATATTGAGGTCTCTCTGTTCACTTGGTCAGGCCTTGTAATTTTGTATCACAGAAGTTTGCGCTCACATTAATCAGACCATGAGCTTGATATCATCTAAAGCTGAGCGTCTCTAACAGATGATTATTTAGTGGAAAAACAATGGTGAATCTTTGTAATTTAATATGCTTTTTTCCTGAATTCCCTCTTTATGCTGTTGATTCCAGAAAAGAAGATGGGGAAGCTGCTTGAGCCGATACTGGTGTTTTGGGTATCAGAAAAATAGCAAAAGGATAGGCCATGCCGTTCTTGTCCCTGAACCAGTAGTCCCCAGTGCTGAAGTACCTGCTGCTGAGAATCTACCACCTTCAACTGCCATTGTTCTGCCGTTCATCGCTCCTCCCTCTTCACCTATATCTATTGCACAGTCGGATCCTCCTTCAGTCTCCCAGTCACCTGTCGGATTAGTATCACTAGCTGCCCTAGCCGTCAGCCACTCTCCTTGTGGCCCTCCTTCTATTTTCTCGGTCGGCCCTTATGCTTACGAAACACAGTTGGTGTCACCACCTGTATTTTCTACCTTCACCACAGAACCATCAACAGCTTCTTTCACTCCTCCTCCTGAATCACTACAAGTGACTACACCTTCTTCCCCTGAAGTGCCATTTGCTCAGTTACTGACTTCTTCGCTAGAACGTGCACGAAGAAATAGTGGGCCTAAACAGAAGTTTTCATTGTCTCAGTGTGAGTTTCAGCCTTACCAAATCTATCCAGGAAGCCCGGGTGGCAAATTTGTGTCGCCAGGTTCTACGGTTTCTAATTCTGGAACCTCTTCTCCTTTCCCTGGTAAATACCCAGTTTTTGGGTTTCGAATTGGAGAAGCTCCTAAACTGTTGGGCTTTGAGCAGTTCAACACTCGTAAGTGGGGTTCAAGGCTAGGCTCGGGATCCTTAACACCAGATGGTCTGGCGTTGGGCTCAAGGCTTGGTTCTGGTGCTTTGACTCCAGATGGTGCCGGACAAGGTTCCAGACTAGGTTCTGGATGCTTGACGCCTAATGGAGTGGGGCCTCCATCTCGAGATGGTGATATTCCGGTTGATAAACAGATGAGCACTGAGGATGGATCTGTACATGAGGAGCCTGTAGTTCATCACAGAATTTCATTTGAGTTGACTAGTGAGGATGTGGCCCGTTGTCTTGAAAGTAAATCAGCTACTTCTATTGATCGAGAATATTCACAGGAAATAGTGGGAGGAAGCACCACTGGAAGAGGTAGAGTTCAAATGGCTGCTGAGAATAGCTGTGAGAAGTGCATTAGGGAAGGTGCAGACGGAAAAGCTGAAAAAGCTCCAGGAGAGACGGGCAGAGGTTTCTGTCAAAAGCATTGCCTCAACAAACTTGGTTCAGTGAAAGAGTTCAACTTCGATAATTCTGATAGAAATCTCCATAAGCATTCTGCTATCAGGTCGGAATGGTGGACCAATGACAACGTTGCTGTGAAGGATGCGAAGCCCGAAAGCAAATGGGCTTTCTTGCCTTTCCTGCAACCAGAAGTTAGCTGACACCCATTAAGAATTTTGTCTTCCTATCAACTCATGAACTCAAAAGGAAGTATGCTTCTCATGAGCGGTTCAACATTCGTTGAAGTAGACATTCTTTGGCACATGTGCATAGCTTGGGATTGGATGGATGATTAGTGGGGTCAAATGTTTGTCGCTCAAAAACAGTGTAGAATTGCTAGGATCGTTTGTGCAAGAACTAATACTGTATTGTCTATCAGTTTCTTGGGCAGAAAAGTAGGGATAATATATATGAGATACAGACAAGGCATTCAGGGTCATCAGTTCTAGACATGTGCATTACTAAGGGGAACATTTCAAGAACAGATCAATAATTCCTTATCTTTTACTTGGTAAGAAAGATGTATTCTTTATTTCTGATGGAAGGTGGGTGGGCTCAACAATGGAAGGACCAAACAGTGTCAATCCGATTCCCGGCAAGTGTTCATGATGGTTTTGACTCGTTATCCATCTGCAGCGGTTGCTTCTGTCCTTGAGTCTTTTACGTTTGATAGAGATGCACAGAAACACAATAATAGTGGTTCACTCACTATATTCCAGGCTTATCTGTAAGATTGTGGTTTACTTTTCTTCCATCACACCTCTAGTCCGATGTTAAGAACGTGTGGCTTCTCAAGATATTTACAGTCAGTACTTCCCTTTGATCACCAATGACATTCCGGAGTGTTGTCTCATAAGCATTAGTCTCTTCTGGATGAGAATCCTCTTAGATCAGTATAAACCGGTAAATTCAGATACTTATTGTTGTTTGCCAAGAGCGAGCGAGTCCTTCTGACTACCAAGGCTATAGAAACTAGAAAGGATCATTGACGATCGATTTGACTAGGTTTATTGTCTGGGTGAGCGAGCCTTTGTTCTGTTAAGTTGCTCAATGCTGTGATAAATGATATTCTCTGGTTTCCAGATAATCTCTAGCTGTTTGCTGTCATGTTTGCCTTTTCTTGCCTGCATGTATTATAAAGCCTGTGGCCTAGTGTCATGGATGATATTTGACCCCCCTCTAGCTATCGAGCTGTTGTTTACGTGGTTTGCGGTCATAGACCATCATGGCCCAGCTTCGACAGAATAGTTTCACTCTAAATCAAAGACGGACCGACTGGACGGTTGTAGTTGTATCTGATTATAATTTCATCATTCCTAATAGCAGTCAGACTATACAGGACATGAGTGGGTGTCCCCGTGGTGAGTCGAGCTATTTTGCGATAGCGGATGAATCCTAATTTGCTCAAAATGAATGGTGAAGAACAACATGAGCGAACTGAATCAGCAACGAAGCGAAGCTCATTCAGAAAATTTTAAGGGCGTGGGGATAAGTCCCGCAAGTAGAAATGCAGTCCTCTGAGTAAAGAGATTGGATTGTGGTCCACTTCTTCATCGTAGCCGCGACTCATGGGAATTTTTCAAGAGAAACAATGTCTTGCCAAGGTGGGGGGTGTTGGTTCATTGGATCTCACCTCATGCAAACGTCTGTGTGTCAAGTAAGATTTTGTTCGTTCATGGAAGATGAGTTATTTGAAAATATTTTTCGAAAATGATCATTGTACCGCTTACAAAAAGAACGAACCAAAAATATTTTATCGTCTATGTAAATATTCATACACAAATATTATTGGTAACGGAGAGTATTTTTCATTAACTAATTATTATTGACACATAAATTTTGACTAACCTTTTATCATTCTTTTGGCCATAGAAAATTAAGAACTAATTTAGTCTTATAAACAAATAAATCAAATTCATTTTTCATGTTTGGCTTTATTATTCACGCATTGCGTTGACGTTCATCTAAATCAGTAGTGCAGGAATTGAGCTTAATTTGACAAGCGACTGAATCAGGCTCAATCTAAGATTTTCGGCCAGAGTAGGTACATGGGAGTGCCGAATTTTATAATGGATTCGGCTGATTTTAAAATTAATTAGCCCAATTTTTGCTCATTTACATATTTATGCCTTTCTAGTAATTACCATAGATCGAATCAAGGCCGATGGAATTCCAAGTTAAAGCAAATGAGCCCACCAAGCAATGGATTTTTCGGCCACCCATGAATCCCCCATGGCCGAAGTTCTCAAGGTGTCGTAATCCAATAGGACTCCCCTGATATTTAGAATTTTTTTCATCTAATGGCCTATACTTAATTTCTACCTATCCTAGACTTTTAATCCACGGTCAAACTAAATCTACGTCAACTAAGATTGGCGGGACTTTTGCTGATAAAATGCTAAGCTAATCATAGGTTTTGTCGGTCATTCATAATAATTATACGGCCAAAGCGGGAGAGAGGCAGAGAGAGAGAGAGAGAGATATTAGTGGAGAGTCCCCTTCATGGAAGATACACGTCATATCAGTGGAGGAGATTCGTGGAGGAGCAGCTCCAGTACAAAATGAGGAATTGCGAGGAAGAGGGGAGTTCATGGCAGCAAGATTCCACGATGGGAATAGAAAATTCAATCCAAAAAAAAGAGGACTCAATCGATGGCCCACGAAGGCACGCGCAGGAGAATTAGTTTTTCTTTCTCCGCGAAGATCTCGGGGACCACTCCTCCAGTCTTTGGACGGTGGCCACGCCTGAATATGTTGTTTCACCCTCTGTCCAGCCGCGGATCCGGCGTGAATTTACTTATTGGACGTCTAAATTTTGATTACCTTTTCTAAATTTACTAGATTTTGCATGAAAAATTAGGAACTAATCTAATCTCTATTAAAAAATTAGCCATAATATAATATATATAATATATATATATATAGTCATTTTTCACATAGTTCGCATTTAGAGTAATGTAATCTATGGTTGGCCATGCGTTCGGAACCCGCGGTTCCGGTTTTGTGACTAGCATGAACGGCGGTTCGGACAGGTCAAGGGCCGCGGTTCCGGGTTCCGGTTCGGTTTGAACCGTACCGGAACCGGCGGTTCGGTTTCGGTTTGGAACCGGAACCGAACCGGCGGTTCGTCCGGTTAAAACCGATTTTCAAATAAAAGTTTAAGAAATAAAAAAAAATTAAAATAATGAATTATGAATAAAAAAGATAAAATTATGAAATAATAAATTTTCAAATACAAATTGTAATCAAATTTAGGGATCGGGGAAAAAAAAAGGAAGGGAGGAAAGGGCTTGAACTTAATGAATTATCATTAAGCGCCTAAATATCTTCTTGGGGATAGAAGAATCAAAGCCCATGTAGTTCTTTTTACCTTTCATAACCCCTACTTACCTCATCGTCAATCGGTCGCTACCCGTGGCGGTGGTATCTTCGTCAGGAAGAATTCGGATTCGT
Organism: Psidium friedrichsthalianum; assembly: GCA_019149425.1. Lineage (NCBI taxonomy): Eukaryota > Viridiplantae > Streptophyta > Magnoliopsida > Myrtales > Myrtaceae > Psidium > Psidium friedrichsthalianum. The sequence continues at coordinate 11,630 of JAGVVM010013384.1, forward strand.
TGTTGCGATCCATTCTTGTTGTCGATATGCCGCCTTGTCCAATCATCGACACAACTTGGAACTTCAACTGAATCCGGAGATAATCTCGAACGTGCGATCATCCAAATATTACCGTCAGTACTAAATGCTTGTTCACCGCAACTGTTGAGCAAGGGGTGCTAAAATCTCTTTGCAATGTGAGCTAGTACTGGAAAATTAAGTTGAATGATTATTCCACCACTTTAGAATTTGAAAATCCGTGCCTTCTGATTGAGGAAACTCAAATACAGTAGTTAAATAAATTTCTATTTCGGAAATATTGCCCATTATTCCCTTTTGTCTTTTTTGCCTATTTATTAGATTTCTAGACCCTCTACCTAGGGGCTTGCCTTGCATGCCACTCAGATTGAGAAGAAGTTCCACTATCATCAACTATATTATATCTATTACAAAATCATTATACAATTCTACTATTATATCTTTAACTTCTTTTTCTATATCTCTATATTATTTACGGTCTCAGTCAAATGTAAACACTCATAATTAGAATCAAATCATCAAGTAAGCCATCATTTTCGTACGTGGATCCAAAACACAAGCAACCAAATAGATAATAGGAATTTTGGTATAATATTGCATCCATTTCGTTCGCATTGCTATAATAGTGGACCCTAATTGATTATCGTCTTCATTTTCTTGAAAAATATCAGCAATATTTAGACACTCTGTAAAAATAAATGTGTAGTGGGATAATAAACACCGTATAAAGTATAAGTTGCATTATTAAAAACCTTTAAAAATCTAAAATTCTTTGGCAAATATCCCACTCTTGTGGGTATAAATACTTTGCGAAACATGATTCGCAAAAAATGTACATAATAAATATTTATATGAAAAAGATTGATTAAGCAACTCGTATGTAGAATTCCAACGATTTGGAACATCTCTTGGAATTTTTTTGGTTTTTTTCCATTTTGTTTACAAAGTCTCCAATTCTCTCATAACTTGGAGATGTTTCCATAAATATTGAATTGCTTTTTATTGGACGAGAGAATTTTCAAGAGTTCGTAAACCATCTTTGTACGCACAAATTTAAAACATGGCAAGCACATCTAATGTGAAAAAAATTTCCACCAAAAGTGGGTTTACAAATTGTTTTTAACTCGCGAATAGAAGCAGTATTTGACGTAGGCATTATCAAACCTAATTGAAAAATTTTTATTAACAATAAATTCTTCTAAAACTTGCTTAATTATTCTATAAATATTATGTGCCGTATGCGTTTCATCAAAAAACTCGAAATGCATAATTCTTTTTTGAATATTCCACTCATCGTCTATCCAATGACATGTAATATTATTACTAAAACTTGCTTAATTATTCTATAAA
>JAGVVM010013385.1:0-11797 GCA_019149425.1 Psidium friedrichsthalianum
GGGAAAGGAAGATGGACGAGTTTATCAGACTCCGCCAAGGATCGATGATAGTGGATCAGTACGAGGGTGAATTGCCAGGTTGTCCAAGTTCGCTCGTAGGCTGATAGAGGATCTGTGGGACAAGGCAAGAAGATTCAGAGAAGGTTTGAGACCCGAGCTGAAGAGTATGATAATCGCTACTGGACTGAGGGATTATAACGAGATTTATGAGCGAGCATTGGCAATAGAGCGAGACCTGCAGGAGAAGGCTGCCGCATCTGGATCGCGGTTTATGCCAGGGAGGAACTTCAGAGATTTCAGCAAGAGGCCGATGAGGGATACCCGCAGGTTCGTTCCACCTGCGCGAAGGACCCTGGGAAAGCCACCACTCGCTGGGAGTCAGAACTGCCGTGACTGCGGCAGGAGACATGGGAACAGCCCTTGCCCGAAGAAGACTGGTGGATGCTTTGGATGTGGGCAGTTGGGGCACATTAGAGAAACTGCCCGAGGAGAGGACCGAGACCCCCGTTTCAGCCGCAACAGCAACGCAGATAGTCAATGCTCCTCAAGGAAATCAGAACCGTCCACCTGCTCAAGGACGAGTCTACGCAGTGGCGCGCAAGGATGCTGAGAACGCGCCGAGGGTGATCACAGGTACCGTCTCTCTCTGTGATCATGCTGCGTATGCCTTGTTTGATCCGGGAGCGTCACACTCCTTTGTATCTGCACGTTTTGCTGAGTTAGCTGGATTGAATGTTAGACCCTTGGATGTGACCCTGCATGTAACCACCCCGTTGAAGGATAGAGTAATTATTGTGCTAGGGTGTAAGGGTGTAAGTTAGTCTTGGGGGATAGAGTGGAGGAAATGACCTAGCTGTTTTGCCCATGTTCGATTTCGACGTAATTGTTGGCATGGACTGGTTGGTTAGACATGGAGCAGTTATAGACTGCAGTAGAAGTGCAATAAGACTTAACCCAGTGGGTCACCCTGGGTATGAATTTAAAGGGAATCGAGGTGGGACATCAATCCCTTGGATTTCGGCACTAGAAGCAACCAGGCTGATGGATCAGGGTTGCCTAGGATTTTTGGCATCGGTGATAGATTCCTCGGCTCAAGAAGTGAAGCTAGAGGACGTGCCTGTAGTGAGAGAATACCCCGACGTATTCCCTCAGGAGTTGCCTGGTTTGCCACCAGAGCGTGAAGTGGAGTTCGTGATTGAGTTGGCACCTGGAACAGAACCAATTTCAAAGGCACCGTATAGGATGTCATTATCTGAACTGAAGGAGTTGAAGGTGCAGATGCAAGAGCTACTGGATAAAGGATTTATCCGCCCCAGTGCTTCACCATGGGGAGCTCCGGTGCTATTTGTTGAGAAGAAAGATGGCACGTTGAGGCTGTGTATAGACTACAGACAACTGAACAAGTGACGATCAAGAACAAGTACCCTTTGCCAAGAATTGATGATTTGTTCGATCAACTGGAAGGAGCGTGTGTGTTCTCCAAGATAGACCTAAGGACAGGCTATCACCAGTTGAGGATCAAGAAGAAAGATATCCCGAAGACTGCCTTTAGGACAAGATATGGGCATTATGAGTTCACCGTCATGCCCTTTGGACTGACAAACGCCCCGGCCGCGTTCATGGATATGATGAACAGAGTGTTCAAGGAGTTCTTAGATCGATTCGTGATAGTCTTCATCGACGACATCCTGGTGTACTCGAAGAATTCTGAAGACCACGAGGAACACTTGAGGATTGTTCTACAGACCTTAAGGGAACACTCGCTGTATGCGAAATTTAGTAAGTGCGAGTTCTGGCTGAGCAGAGTGGCGTTCCTTGGACACATCGTATCGGGAGAAGGAATATCAGTGGATCCAGCTAAGATCGAGGCAGTAGAGAAGTGGCCAGGCCTACAACCGTAACTGAAGTACGAAGCCTCCTTGGATTGGCTGGGTATTACCGACGCTTCGTGGAAAGATTCTCCGCGATAGCCGCCCGATGACAAAATTGTTGAAGAAGGAAACGAGGTTTGAATGGACTGAGAAGTGCGAGGAGAGTTTTCAGGAGTTGAAGGACCGATTGACTTCCGCACCCGTGTTAACCATCCCATCTGGACCCAGAGGATTTGAGATTTACAGCGATGCTTCGCTAAGAGGTCTGGATGTGTTCTAATGCAGCATGGACGAGTAGTGGCATATGCGTCTCGACAATTAAGGCCACACGAGGTGAATTACCCGACGCATGACCTGGAGTTAGCTGCGATCGTGTTTGCCCTGAAGATTTGGAGGCATTATCTGGTGGGAGAAAAGTTTCAGATCTACACGGATCACCAGAGCCTGAAGTATCTGTTCTCGCAGAAGGAACTAACCTGAGGCAGCGTCGATGGATGGAACTGCTAAAGGACTACGACTGCGATATCCTTGTACCATCCAGGAAAGGCGAATAAGGTAGCTGATGCTCTGAGCCGGAAGTCGAGCGTCGCGCATATGATGGTCAAGGAATGGACGCTGTTGGAAGAAATTAGAGACTCTGAGTTCAAGATAGAGGTAGGAAGCCTCTCAAGCTTGATGGCCACACTGCAGATTGAACCCGAGATTCAATTGAGGATTAAAGAGTTGCAGTCTACGGACCCTGATATCCAGAAGATCGTGGTAATGGATGCAGAGGAGAGGAAAGAGGAATTCAAAGTAACTGAAGACGGAATATTGAAGTTTAAAGGACGATTGTGTGTGCCTAACGACGAAGAGCTAAAGGAAAGGATCTTGGCTGAGGCTCACAGAAGCAACTATAGTATTCACCCTGGGAGTACGAAGATGTACCAGAATCTGCGTCAGCACTACTGGTGGAATGGGATGAAGGTGGATGTGGCTAAGCATGTAGCCAAGTGCTTGACGTGCCAACAGGTGAAGGCACAGCATTGCAAGCCTGGAGGATTATTGCAACCATTGGAGATCCCCGAGTGGAAATGGGAGCATGTCACTATGGATTTCGTGACAGGACTGCCGAGGAGTCAAAGAGGGAACGACTCGATTTGGGTAATAGTCGACAGGTTGACCAAATCCGCACATTTTATCGTGGTACGAAGGGATTCTACCCTGGAGAAGTTGGCTGAACTGTACGTGAGGCAGATTGTGAGACTACATGGGTGCCAGTAAGTATTGTGTCAGATAGGGATCCTCGTTTTACAGCCACATTTTGGAAGAGTCTGCAAGGTGCTTTGGGGATAGAGTTGAGATTCAGTACAGCTTACCACCCTCAGACTGATGGTCAGTCGGAAAGGACCATACAGACCTTGGAGGACATGCTGAAGGCGCGTGTAATAGACTTCAAAGGTGGCTGGGAGGAGCAGTTACACTTGGTAGAATTCGCCTACAACAACAGTTACCAACAGAGCATTCAGATGGCTCCGTTCGAAGCGTTGTATGGAAGGGCCTGCAGGACGCCAATCTGTTGGGACGAAATTGGTGAGAAGAGCATAACAGGCCCAGAGTTAGTTCAGCAGTCAGTAGAGACAGTCAAGTGATCAGAGATAGACTGAGGACCGCCCAGAGTAGGCAGAAGAGTTATGCAGACAAGAGACGTAAGCCATTGGAATTTCAAGTTGGAGATCATGTCTTTCTGAAGGTGTCGCCGATGCGAGGATTATCTCGGTTTGGCAAGAAGGGAAAGCTGAGTCCCAGATTCGTTGGGCCATTCGAGATTTTGGAGAAGATCGGGACACTGGCTTATCGTCTGGCACTACCGCCGAACTTGTCGCAGATTCACAACGTGTTTCATGTGTCGATGCTGAGGAAGTATGAGCAAGATCCTGGCCATATACTCGATCATGAAATCATTGAAATGGATGACCGCGTCTCTTACGTGGAAAGGCCAGCAAGGATTGAAGATCGTAAGGAGCAAGTGCTCAGGAACAAGACAATTCCATTGGTCAAGGTCATCTGGGAGCACCATGGAACCGAAGGAGCTACCTGGGAGAGCGAAGACGAGATGAAGAAGAAATACCCCCATCTTTTTGAATGAGCAAGTGTAATTTTAATTTTGGAGTAAGAACTTATAGACTGTAAATTTCGAGGACGAAATTTTTATAAGAAGGGAAGAATTGTGACAGTCTGAAAATTCGACCCATTTATCGGAATTTCTAAATGAATGGAAATACTTCGTTAATACACTCTGGTCGACGCTCACTCAGGATTAGCTACCCTGAGATGACCAACCGAAGGGGAAAGGCTATCTGGGAATTTTTCCCAATCAGCCGCCCGTTAGTCTGAGACTGAGACAGGGTCGGTATTTAATGAAATTGACCGCGAAATGAAATCCGACGATGGACAATCGAATTAGTAAGATAAACGCAAAGAAGAAATGAAATTGGTTTCAGAAGCGTCGCCCGAAGGGCCGACAGCCGGTGCACGTCGAGAAGCAGACGTGAATGGAAAATTACCGAAATGCCCCCGGTAAATGCTCAGTCCTTAGAATTAGATAAATTAGGATTTTTGAGAGTGGATTCAATACACCGACACCGAATCCAGTCCAAAATTCGTTCGCGTTCGGGACCCGATCGGTGCATTTGGCACGCAAATCGAGGCAAGTCAAATCAAGAGTCAAATCAGTTGTCACATCAATCATGGGTCAAATCAATCAATCAATCACATCCATCAATCAATCATGGTTCAATTCCCAAGACAATCAATCACTCACATCCATGTCACTATTCAAGCAACCTACCCACTAACTCAATTTTGATTTTTGTTAAACTTTTATAATCTTCCTTCTCTCTCCTCCCTTCCATTTTCGGCCGGCCACCTCCCTCACTCTCCCTCACTCTCCCTCTCGGTTGCTCTCTCTCCCTCTCGTTCGCCCGCCGTGAGCCGCCCGAAGCCACCGTCGTTCGCCGTCCCCGTCGCCGTCGTTCGGTTAGCCGCGACCACCACCAGCCTTGTCCTCGTCCCGATAAGTCTCTGGATGTCCCTTTCCTTCATTTTCAAGGCTGGACCATCTCGGTTAGAACCCCCTCCGCCCGCTCCTCTCTCGTCGTCGTCGCCGTCGTGGTGCACCGGAGGAGCTCGAGCCATTCCGACTTGTCCCGCCACCACCACCAGCTCATCTAACACCTAGAACCGACTCGTCTAGGCCTTGGGAACCTCGCAAGGACGCCGGAACAGCCGCGAGCTGCCGCCTCCTCCCCGTGCCCGTGAAACGCCGAACCGGCCGCCGGAGTGCCCCACCGTTCCCGTAGCTAATCTCAGCCCAATAGGTAAGCTTCATCCTCTAATCCTGGCTTAGGCTAGTGGTATGTGAGTAGGAGTTATGGTATTAGTGGTTAATGGTGGTAATTTGAGTGTAATATGTGTAATTAAGGCTAATGGGCTTTAGGTAATCTTGTGTGCATAATGGGCCGTGCGTGTGGGGCTTGGAGAGCATGAATTGGGCCTTGAAATGCTAATTATATGGGCTGCAAGGAAGGGCTAGGCGTGATTAATGGTGGGCCTCAAGATACCATTGGGCTTAAGGGTTTAAATCTTAAGCTAAATGGGCCAAATTGACCGTTTTGGGCTTAAATAAACTAATGGGCTTTCAATGGACGAAAATATACTTTAATTGGGCCTCAATGAGGGCCTTGGACTTAAAACTTTAGGGCCCAATAATGTACATGGGCCTAGGGACTTGATTTGGGTCTAAATGGGCCATATTGGGCCTCTTAGGTTATTTAATACATGGGCTTGGGCCCTACCCGAAAATTGTAACAATACTGGGCCTCGAATTATTAATCACTTACAATTAAATCATGGGCCTATGATTGGTTAATGGGCCTTGGAACCCAATTGAGCCCAACTTAACTAATTAGGCCCAACTTGGCTTAATGGGCCTAACCCACCTCACTAGACCTTGAACCTTAGTAGGCCTAACTAAATTATATGGGCCCAACTTGGCCAGTGGACTGAAAACACCGGGTGGGCCGACTTACCTTATTGGACCTGACTATCCTTGTGGGCCTTGAATCTTAGATTGGGCCTTAGGCCCACTCGAGCCTAAATAAACTAAATGGGTTCTAACCTAAGCTAAGCCTAACTTAATTAAACTCAGGGGTTTATTAAAATATTAAATCATTAATCATGGGTTACTAATCCCCTGAGGACTAACCTTAGCTACTGGGTTCGACTGAATTGCTGGGTTTGTCTGGACTGAGTTCCAATTTCACGAGTCCCCGAGATAACGATAGTCACAATTGAATTTACTTGGGGAAACTGATTGTAGAGCACTGGGCCTATGTGATGCCGTACTGTTAAACGTAGTGAGTTAGTCGCATGATTCATTGATGTGCTCTGTTCCCGTACTTGTGTACCACTGCATGCATGCTCTGTGGTTGAATTGCTGTTTGCGATTATTTGGGCCCCGCATACATTGAGAGCATTGCATGAGTCACCAGAGATGTGACATGAGAAGGAGCCCCAGAGGCGTTGCTACGTGGGGAAATGGAGGGAAAAGGGAGTAGCCAACGTAAGGCGTCAGAAACGCAGTTGTGATATTTGCCGTGTGGCACTGTTGGATGAGCCCTGATGGGATTTGGAGTGATAGGTGAGCATGATCCGCTGGGATCCGTTATGGCCGATTGAGGCCTGAGCATGACCCATTGGGATCCGTTATGGCCGACTGAGGCCTGCATCATTGGCATAAGGCATTATGGTTGACTGTCTATTATTGCCCGTCTGTGTGTTATGACCTGCATTACTATGCCTTGCGTGTTTACTTATGCGTTGAGGGTCTGGTACCGAGGGTAACCGAGAGTGTCTGAACCTTGGACCACAACCCTAGTCTACTGGATATGACCGCCCCCACTAGTATACGCTATCCTACGCTAGGATTAGTGGTGAGCTTGCTGAGTCCTCGACTCACTGGCGGTGGTTGCCTTATTTTACAGATCCAGGTCACCCGTGAAAGCAGCGCCCCCTATGCTTTTTGGATTACCAGTGCAGATGGATACTCAGATTACCCTTCATTTTGACATGCATGCCACGATGTGGCACAGGCACCTGACTACCGTGTTGGTAGATCAGGGTGGACCCTATCTTGTACCTCATAAGTTTGAAGCATGGTTTAGGGAGAGTTTATATGGTTTGAGGGACCCCAGAGAGACGCTCCGATCCCTATGGAGGAGGACCCGATCCTTTTGCAGCCAGCCGAGTATGGTGGCGAGGTGATCGACCCCGACTTGCTGCGGGAGTTGCCGTCCCCAGGACGTTCCGAGATTGACGGCCATGAGGAGGGCGATGCCATGGACACCGATGAGGAGGACCCAGAGGAGGATCCAGAAGAGGACCCCGAGGAGGATCCCGAGGAGGAGCCTGAGGAGGACTGAGTCCTACTGTTGCTGGTGTAGACTTTTGGATAGTGTGAGCGTAGGTGTCTTGACCATAGGTTGAGGTTTTCTTTTGGGATCTGTACCTAACGCTTGTTAGGCATATATATTGATGTTTGTTTATGGTTCGTTTGTTCGCGCTACCCCTCTGTGTCGTATGCATGCATGTTTGGTTAGGAGGCACGCTTCCGCAGGTTCTTATGATGGTTTTAAACGGACACGCCGTCTGGTCGCGACGAAGAAAGAAAAATCTCCTGGGCCGTCGCGTAGCATGGACCAGGCGAGTGCAAGAGAGAATTTAAATGTATGAGCGGGATGTCGCGGGCTCGATTGGGGTTCGGGGCGTGACATGAATGGAAACACATCGTTATTACACTCTGATCGACGCTCACTCAGGATTAGCTACCCTGAGATGACCAACCGAAGGGGAAAGGCTATCTGGGAATATTTCCCAATCAGCCGCCCGTTGGTCTGAGACTGAGACAGAGTCGGTATATAATGAAATTGACCACAAAATGAAATCCGACAGTGGACAATCGAATTAGTAAGATAAACACAATGCAGAAATGAAATCGATTTCAGAAATATCGCCTAAAGGACAGATAGCCGGTGCACGTCGAGAAGCAAGACGTGAATGAAAAATTACCGAAATGCCCCCGGTAAATGTTCAGTCCTTAGAATGAGACCAATTAGGATTTTTGAGAGTGAATACGGTAGAACGAACCTAAATCCAGTCCAACGTTCGTTCACGCTCGAGACCCGATCGGTGCATTTGGCACGCAAACCGTGGCAAGTCAAATCAGTTGTCACATCAATCGGATGTCACATCAATCAATCACATCAAGGCACAATTTCCAATGCAGTCAATCAAGTCAATCAAGTGTTATTCAAGTCCATCAAGGTCACTATTCTAACCACTCCACTCACACTTACCATTTTGTCCTATTTGCATTATAAACTCCATGGTCTCTCTCTCCTCCCTCATTTGGTGTTTCGGCCGGCCACATACCCTCCCTCTCTCTCCCTCTCTCTCCCTCTCGTTCGTCTGCCGTGAAGCCGCCCCTCCCGTTGCCGTCCGCCGTCCTTCACGCAACGCCATCGCCATCACCAGCCATCATCCTCGGTCGCCCGTGCCGTTGCCCAAGCCGCCGCCTACGTCGCCGTCGTTCGCCACCAACGGCCACCGTCCACCATCACCGACCCCTCCCTCATCTTGGCCGAGAGCTCGCCCGTCCGCCGCCCTACCCCGTCGTTACCACCGCCGTGACTAGCCCCCACCGGTAAGCATATCCTCTAAACTTAGTCTAGGCTTGATGTATGCTTGCTAGATTGTTGTGTTAAGGGCCATGGTGGATGGATTATGGTAGATAATGCATGGATTAAGCTAGTTTATGTTAAACTAATTGGCTAATTAGATCATTGGGCCGAATGAGGGGCTGAGGTTGAATGAAATGGGCCATGAAACGCCTTATGTGGGCTACAATTTGATGGGTTAGGCGTGTAAGTGATGGGCCTAAGCATGTACATGGGCTAAGGGGTTTTAATTCCAAGCTAATTTGGCCAAAGTGACACTTGTGGACTCAAATTAAACAATGGGCCTTAGATGGACGAAATTAGAAGTCTATTGGGCCTTAATCATAATCTAGAATGTAAAATTTTAGGGTCCAATAGTGTACGTGGGCCTAGGGACTTGAATTGGGCCCAAACGGGCCAAAATGGGCCTTTTAAGCTTACCTTCAATTATGGGCTTGGGCCCTACACGAAAATTTTAATGATAATGGGCCTTGAAAAGAATTAATTACTTACCATACTTTAATGGGCCCAACCTGGCTTATTGGGCTTAACATACCTTAATGGGCCCCAACTTGATTAATGGGCCCAACCTGGCTTATTGGGCTTAACATATCTTAATGGGCCGACCTACTTTAATGGGTCTTATACCTTGATGGGCTTAGCCTATTTGTTGGGCCAGTTCTAAGAGTGAGAACAATAGGGCCATAAACATGTGAGGTACCCGAATTGAGCCCAGTCGACCGTGAAAGTTTGTACAGGGTACTAGGTCCACTTGTGACATAACCTGATGAATATGGGTTGTTGACTGGTTGTCAAATTGTTATGCTGCTTTGCCTCATTGCTTGTGAGACCTATGAAATTGCCTGCTCTGTGATCAATGCATCGTGAAATTGTCTGCACATTCTGTACTGTGAGCATGGCATGAGTCACCTGGAGTGTGACATGTTGGATGAGCCCCTGAGGCGTAGTTACGCGGGGAAATGGAGAGATAAAGGGTGACCAACGTAAGGCGTAACGAATGCAGTTGAGATATTGCCAAGTGGCGCGGTTGGATGGGCCCTGATGGGAATTGGAGCGATAAGTAGACAGGATCCACTGGGATCACCTGAGGCAGACTGAATCATGCATTCGCCTTGCATTTGTGTGTGCTGCCATTGACCGTTTGTTGGCCGTTCATATTTGATATGCATGATGTATATACCTGCGTAGTCTGGGTACTCTTGTTCTGGGGTGTGGTACCTTCTTTGAGTTGGAAAGTGTACCCGAATTAGATGACCAGAACCTTAGTCCATTGGATAGGACCAACCCCATTTGCATACCCTATCCTACGCTAGGTTTAGTGGTGAGCTTGCTGAGTCTCCGACTCACTGGCTGTGGTTGCCTCATTTTCAGATCCAGGACGCTAGTGATGGCCGAGCCCCCTGTACTTTTTGGATTGCCCGTGCAGATTGAGACCGAGATCACCCAGCATGTGGATAAGGACGTTGTTCTTTGGGAGCGACGACTGACTACCATCTGGGTAGATCAGGGTGACCCGCATTTTGTACCCCATAGGTTCGAGGCCTAGATGAGAGAGGGTATGTTCGGTTTTGTGGGGCCTCACCGCGATGCCCCCTTGCCTATGGAGGAGGACCCTGGTCTTCTCCATTCTGCTACTTATGGAGGAGAGGTGGTAGATCCAAACCCATTGTAGAGCTGCCATCCCCAGGCCGCATGGAGGTCGATGGCCACGACGAGGGCGAGGATATGGAGTCAGATCCAGAGGAGGAGGACGACCCTTGGGCAGACTATGACCCTGAGGAGGAGCCGCTGGAGTGATGTTATCCGACGTCGAGTTTAGGTCGTTAGAGCGTAGGGTCTTTTGACCATAGCGTGTGTTTCTTTTTGGGGTCTGTACCTAACGCTCGTTTAATTTTATGATATGATGCTTGTTATTGTGTATTCCTCCCTTTGTGTACTACCTCATTTTCTTTCGTATGTATGTATGTATAGAAGGCATGCTTCCGCAGGTTTCAGATTTGGTGTCAGACCATAGCGTCGTCTGGCCGCGATGTGCATCCTAGGCCGTCGCTACTCGTAGGCCAGGCGCTCGCAGGATTCGTGGTATGGGATGACAGGGATGTCGCGAGCCCGTAGGGTTCGGGGCGTGACATCGCGTGTCCTCGTTGTCGTCCCAACCTCATTCCAGTAAGCAAATCTACTAATCCTAGCCTAGGAATATTGTATGTGATTTGGTTTGGATGGTAGGTTATGTAGTTTATGAGAAATGGTTAGAAAAGTATATAGTTAGTTTAGAACGGTTAGATCCTAATAGCCAATAGGCTGATTTGTGGGCTTTGGGACATGGTGTTAGGCGTGAGAATGATGTGTGCGGGCTGTAGAAATGAGGTTGGGTAGTGTGAGTGGTGACAAGATTGATTATTATGACATGCATTGATTTGCTCATGAGCATGGCATGCATTTGCACTCGGCGAGATAAGGGTGAGGATGGCCTTGAGGCGTGTTTACGTTGGGGATGTTGGAGAGATAAGCGTGGGGACCTAATGTACTTGGTGGAGGCATGATGCGCCCAGACGTGCGCAGCACGGGGTAGCTGGAGTGATAAGTGTACCAACCTGGAGTGTTCCACATGCGGATTGGAGCACGAGCCCGAGGGGCCGAACCAGATGCTTTCAACGTAGGTCAAATGGTATTCTAATACCAGGCATTGAGCAGTATGCATTGAGCATCATGCATTGAGTACTAAGCCTGAAATAGTGGCATGCTACATTCGTACATTCCCACATGTGAATTTATTTCCTGAGTAAATATGATCATTAGCAGATTGGGCCATGTATATTGTATTCATTTATGCCGTTGATTAGAGAGATGAATTAGATAGTGCCGACCCGCCCTAGATTTACATGGTTAGGGCCGAACCGATGAATATACTTTATCCTATGTTAGGATTAATGGCGAGTTTATTGAGTTTTCGACTCATTGGCGTTAGTTGCCAATATTTTCAAACCTCCAACCATAACGATGAGCATCCCACCGATACATTTGGACTCCCTATGGAGGTAGAGACTGACGTGAGGCATTTTGCGGAGACCGATGGATATCGAGCCTTCCTCTCCTGAATACAAGGAGGATCCGAGGAGCTACCTTAGCTGTGACAGTCTGAAAATTCGA